>BLBF01000062.1:1954602-1998598 GCA_015471245.1 Laticauda colubrina | reverse complement strand
CTCTCTCTCTCTCTCTCTCTCTCTCTCTCTCTCTCTCTCTCTCTCTCACACACACACACACACACACACACACACACACACACGATTTTGTCAAGCATGAGGGTTCATTCTGTTAGGTATGCAAAAAAACAATAGTTTAAGACCTAAACATTTTAACAGTGAAATCTTTTATGCAGTTCTTTTAAAGCAAATTTGTCTACTGATGCTTGTCTTCAGGGGGAAAAAAAAAAGAAACACCCAGATAGCTCACCTTGAAACAAGGGTTGGCTACTTTATTGCAGCCAGGGACAACACTTTTATTTTTTTTAATTAACAATTGTATGTATTTATTAACTCTTGGATATCTTAGGGTGGTGACATTATGGGAATTATGGTGGTGACATTATCAGAAGAGAAGTGGCCAACAGTTTAAAGCAGAGTTCCCCAACTTTTTGGGGTTTGAGGTCTGATAAGAAAGGATGGAAGTGGAGATGGTTCCTGTTAGGAATGTAAGTCACCTAACAGTTATTTGAGTTGGAAATATATAAACTAGGATAGACATTTTAATACTATATCTTTAAGAAAATGATAAAACTGTAATTGGGTGTGGTTCCACTAATGGCCATAAGATGGAGCCAGAAACCTGGGTTGATTGGTGAGTATCTGTTTCTTTCTGTTGGAGAGAGTTCCAGTTCTTCCTAATGACTGTTACTGATAGTTGATGTAAGTCTGTTACTGAACTGTTTTTGATACTGGACTTTGATATTTGGATTATCCCTGAACACTGACTGCTTTACCTGTGGATGACTTGGACTGCTTATCTTAGACTGTGCTTATGTTACCCTATTTTTGTACCTTGCATTATCATCCTCAAAAGAACTTGGCACCTGATACTGCCAATAATTCACACGGTGGCTTCTCCTGTCTAAAAGCTTTATACTCTTTATAGTGCCAAGCAAATTCAGTTCTATGATTATTTGGGGTGTATTTATTAAGTTTGGAATTAGTTGCCTGTAAGCCTTTTCAGAAAATGAATTTGTGTATTTATTGGTATGCCACATATTTTGTAAAAGCAAAATGATTACTGCCCAGACTACTTCCACAGTATGGCTTCCCCACATCTTTAATGCAGTATCAGCATGACAAATGCTAGGAGCAGTTGGGAATGACTTTCTTTCAAACTGTCCTGGATCATCCAATTAAAGAGACAGTTAACTTTAAAATAGCCTGTCGCTTTATAAATCAAAGATTTAGAACAGCTCTTGTAGGTCAGATGATATGATACAACAGCCTATTAAAATAAGAACATTTCAATAGAAATTTTCCAATTTTTTAACAATGGTAAAGTTGAGCTTATCATCCCTGCAGAAAATTCAATCTACTATTAACTATTGTTAGTCCACATATGTAGCAACACAATTTTCTTATTCACATACAATATTTTAAATGTCTATAAATGGCATGTATTTTTATACATATAGGCAACCTTCCTCTGTCTTCTGCCATAAGATTTCTTTAATTGCCAAAACATCTGTTCAAAGACTTCCAGTACATATATAGAATTCAAGCAGAATATTTTCTATTTCCATAATTTTTTTTCATATGAACATTATTGGGCCTGGACATGATCACAGTTTCACACCATAATCATGTCTTGATCATCACTGACTCTACAAAATGCTATCTATTAAAAGATGTATATGCAAGAATCCAGTAGCAGAGTATAGTGATTATCTAGATTCCTGAACATTCCAAAGAAAACATACTTGATCTACTTAGTTGCAACATTAAAACCTAAAAGAAGAATAACTGTACAACAAGGAGTCTAAGGTATGCCCATAGAGGTGATCCTTACAGCCTTAAATTGCTAATCAAATGCCCATAGGGAGCCATTAGATACCAAGTACCAATATAGCAAAGAATCATAATCTTTTTCCTCATATCTTCATCCTAATAACAGTGCTTAACATCTTCTCATTAAACAACCCCATAGGGTAGAGTGTAGGGCACAATGCAGAGTGTGAAGTAGGAGGAAGCAAAATGTAGATAGCTGCATATTTCACCTTTTGTCTCAAAAGTATTGGAGAGCTGAAGAAGCTGGTTTAACCCGATTCTGAATTAGCCCTTAAAAATAAAGGAAATATGATATACACTTACTGACCTGTAATCCCTTTTCAGCTTGAAATAATCACTGTAAACCATCAAAGAACTCCTGTATACAAGATTCAAGGTTTTAAATCACTGGGGTCCAAGACAAGGAAATGACTAGCATTAATGCTAGGAGAGAGGATTAACTCCACAGTTCACTTTCATAGCATAGCCCACTGTTAATCAATTATATGTTTGAGGATTACATAATGTATACAGGTTATTCAGAGCTTGGATGAAAATTGAAAAGAAAAACTAAAATTTGCAAAGGAAAGGCTACTCTAAAGAGCCAAGAGACAAAGAATCTTATTATCAGTTGCATTATTTGCATTCTCAGTGGCTTAATTCATTTTTTTTCTCCCTGAGGCTTTAATCTCTAAACCCAATTCATTAACACAATGCAGGAAGCAGTCTATGAAAAGTGCACAAAGGGACAGTGTAATTGAAACTCTGTGATGGAAGAGAAGTATATCTCTGCATTTTGGCAGATTAATTGCCAGATGTCCTTTGCTTTAAAAAAGCATTTCCTTATTTCAAAAGGTTATTTTGGCTCCAGAACATCACCTTCTTTTAAACATATGGGATGCCTATCGTGTTTATAAGCCTGACACCAGTAGATTCGGATCAGAGTTTTCTTCAGGACATTTTTACTGGTAACTCTTTTTGGTTACCAAATTACATTCTGATGGAGAAGAGGGGAATATTTGGAGCTTATAAAAGATATTATCCTTCCCTGTTTGAATAAAATAAATCCAATTAGTTCATTGGTCTCTAGGATGGCATGATTCATACTGAATTGTATAACACCACTCCAATATAACTTGACCTTAACACCAATGTGACTGGAATCTGATCTTGGGGAAGAGAGAAAAAAGGTTCCCCTTATAAGTGAACGTTAATGTTATTACATGATTGGCACTTTTGTGTACTTTACATGTTCAAATTCTTTATTTTTTTATGTGATTTTCATTTTATACATCCACTAACATAAACATCCACACCATCCACTTTAAGATGGCCGGTGTATAAATATCTGTAATAAATATATGATCTGTACATAAACCTGGGCAAAATTATAAAATCATGTTTCTCAATAGAACATGAATGAAAGTCTAAGCGATCAGTTTAAACTAGTAATTCTATCCAAAAAGTATACCCCAAAAAGTTGGGTTGTGTCTTAATTTTGTTATCTCTGCTATAATGATGACAAATGTATTGTTATATCTTGCTTGCGGAAGACAAATGAATATGAACAAGAACAGCATCCTTCTGTAGCAGAATGTGTATGATGGCAAAAGAAATAGAGGTAGCCTCTGTCCATACCACTGCCATTTCCTACATTAAGTCAACCAGCAATAAGCCTCCTCCTTCCCACTTGGCTGCTTCAGATCTACCTGCCTGATTGGCATCATAACCACTTGCTCTAATTAAAATGAAGTTTGGAAGGTCAGTCCCCTTAGAGTGGAGAAAATTAGATCCAATCAGAAAGTCCTTATTTCAGATCTTGACCTGATGGCAGATGTATTGACTGATGCATGAGAAAATTAGCAAAAAGGGGACAGAGTTGCTTTCAGTTTTGTGGTTTATAGACATGTATCCATTAGTAATTAATCCTTCATCATTCAAAATTACCTTTCACATACAATTTCCCCTTTCTTAAAAAGTAAAAACCAATTTGGAACCAAAGAACTATTAAGAAAAATGTTAAAAGCCTAAATCATTTCTAACATAGATTTCTTTTGTGACAAATATACCATGGCTGAAAATTAAATCAATATATGAAACCCTATTCCTAACAGAAATATTGATCATATACTGGAAACACACAATGTCTTTCTCCCTCCCCCTCTCTCTCCCTCCCTCCCCCTCTCTCAAAAAGCTCTTTTTATTTCAAAGTAAGTATTAAAGTATTCATACTTTTCTATTAAACATTACCGTATTTCAAATGTGGAAGAGTATGATGTAAATCCTGATCACAACAGGCAATATACAGAACTTGTTCCCCTACACGCTTTATCATTTAATGATGACGAAGAAACTGAAAAGAGATTTTATCAGATCAGATGGAAAACAATTAATTTTAGCACCTTCCATACACTGAGAAATAGCACTTTCACATTATACAGTAATAGTAGCTTTAGGGTGGTGCTAGTTAAACTAAATGAGAAAAGAGCTCTCCTTTTCCAAGATGTTCTATATTTCTTGGAGAAGTTGCACGAATGTGAAATACATTTTTAATAGGAGTTCAGAACATCGCTCATGAAGAAAATGTGAAACTGAATTTACAAAAGAATTACTATGAAGTATTCATTAAAAGGAGGTTGTATAAATGAAAAAATATTGGTAAGTATCAAGTGAGAAAGAACACATATCACAAAGAATATAAGTTTTGAAATTCTACCTCAGGCTCATTGTCACATCCTGCTAACCACAGCATGAAGATGCCTTGCTAACCATTAACACCTTTGTCTCATCTCCACCCTATCCACTTAAACTTATCTTTTCTCATTTATTAATTTCATATACTTTGTGGCCCCCAAGAGCTCTGTGCAGGTCACAAGTACAAAGCATTAATTAAAAACCAAGAAAACTATACAAGAATAAAAAATGGCAACTTGACAAAAACTAGACAGAAACAAAAAAGAAATAGACCCATGCCACTGAAAGACAATATGGTCACCCTTATCAAAGGCCTTGGTGAACAGCCAGATCTTCAAGCCATTCAAAACAACAGTAGATTGAGGGCCATCCTGATTTTAGGGGAACCTCATTCCAGAGGGCAAGCACTACTATGGAGAAGGTGTAGTTTGATAGATAGTGTTGTTTAATGAAAGGAATCTGGTACATATCAAATTTCTTACATCAGTTCCCCTGGGAAAATACTCCATGAAATAGAGTAAGGGCCCGGTCCCACTGGCCGATGGAAACAAAACGTATGCATAAAGGACACAGTGGATGAGCAAAATTTCAGGGGTGGCTCCATCCGTTTTCATCTGCTCCAGAAATGAACAAAATTGGTAAAAATTGGTGAAAACAGAACGGAAAAGAACGGACGTGGGTAGTATGTAGTGGGGATGTTAAACGGATGTTCATCGGAAGCCTAGAGGATGAAAGCAGATGGAAGTGGATGACAGCTCCGAAGGGGTTTCCAGGGACAATTGCTAAGTGGACACATAGCGGAAAGAGCAGATGCATAGCAGATGAAGCAGATGCATCACGTAAGCCTAACGGAAACAAAGGGGATGCCGCGCGGATGTATATTGGATGTGTGAGGTGGCACTGATGAAAAGACCACCAAAAGATTCGTTGATCCAAGGAAAACAAGGTTTTATTACATGTTTGCAAAAGCAGGTCCCCTCAGGCATTGAAGGAACCCAGAGCAAAATTCAGGCAGCACTTTTATACCCTAACTGTCCGCCCCCTCATACGAGGGCTTGGCTCACATTCTTCCTGTTTTCAAATTGACATATATACATTTTGAAGGTTTATGCGTTTCCCTATCTGGCAAAAGCAGTTACACAGTTTCTGACACATCAGCACTTTATTACAATTCTCCATTGTTCTAATCTCATCCTGTTTTTTCTGTCTTGTGCACAAACTGGAACACTTCCTTATCTAACAGAGCTACTGAGTTTGAGACACTTCCTTATTTATTTATTTCAGTGGGCCATCCAACATGACTTCAGTTCTGCTCACAATCCCCCCCTTTTTCTTTTTCCACTCTTGTCTCAAACTCAAGCAGCTTTTTTCAGAGTGGTTTCTTTCTGATAAATCATCAGAGGTTCTGCTTCCTGCTTCTCAAATCATGAACCCAAGGATTTCCCTATCTTCCCACACATTGTTATTGCACCAGGGAAACACTGAACACAACAACACAACAATACAGAGCATATAATAATCAATATAATTACCATGATGGTAGATCTCAACCAAGTGGAGCTGGGAAGCCAACACCATATTGCTCCCCACAGGTCTGGCAATGAGGAGTCACCTTTGTGACAATGGATTAGAAGGAATACGTTCTTCCATTACTTTTACTGTCTTTGTAATATCGGGTTGGAAATCATGGATGTATACACAGCAATGTGAATGAATCAGAGCACACACACACCCTTTTGCAGCTAATACAATGTCTAAAGCATACCTATTTTGTAGAGCAACCTGTCTTACTTCAGAAAGCTCAGTGTTGATCATTTTAATATTCTTTATTGTATCATTGAACATTGCTACCGTGAAGTTATTTATAATATGTATATCTCGGTAGTTCATGGCTACTCCCAATTGTGTTATTATACCACAGGAAACTTGGGTCCAGAGACTCTGGGTAAGGCTAGATTCTGAATCTCTTTTATTACATATCCGGCCTTGGGGAAGGCCATCAAGTTTATATATCACCGGTATCACATACCCGATTGTACATGTGCCACTCCAGTGAGGTTGCATCTCCCTGTATGCATATTTCCCACACAATACCCACCTAAAGTTTTCCATAGCATAGGTCTGATTTGATGTTCGGGTCCAATTGATCATATCTTCAAAATACATACACATCTGATACTGCTTTTGATTAAAATAATCTAATTTCTGATAACTCTTGGTATAGCTATGGTTACTACAGGATGATGGCATATCAAAAGTCTTATTACATTTTTCCCAATCTCCTAAATGGAGCCATCCAGTTTCATTTCTCTTAAAACATACATATGTCATTTCCCTTAAATGAACAAAAATCCTTCCTGTTATATTTCGTTCTACACCATATTTCTCTGTCCCGTCCCCCTGTGGTTTTAGTCTGTTCTGATCAAGTGGAATAGCATGTAGGATCAATCCTTCACCTGTTCTTCCTGGCATATGCATGCATAACCAGCAATTGGTGATGTTCAAGGCCTGTGAGACCTTCTTGAGATCCTTTATGAACACATTGCCATCCCACAAGTCTGTCCCCAAGTCACCCTCAGGTCCAACATATTGTGAACTTCTTTGATGTACTAATGTAAATATAGTTGTAACAAATAGTCCTCTCCAGAGTTCAGCCAACACCTCCATGGTGGTTTCTGCTGGCTATTTCTTCAAAGTTACCTTTAGCGGCTGACTGTCCACTGGGATTGCTCTCCAATGTTTCTCAGGTTCCGGTGCTTCCTTGACTCTGCTGAAATGTGTCCAGCCTCCTTCCCGAGTACGGACTGCAGATTCAGTCGTCAGCAGCACCTGGTATGGGCCTTCCCATCTAGGTTTGGTTTTAATTGAGTTGCTGGGCTGCTCTCATCAAATCTGTCATGCCCAAATCAGTCCATCCCTCTAACTTCTGAATTTTTTTCTGGATATCTGGCCATGCTTTGGTGACAAATTGCATCTTCAGGAGAGTCTCGAAGGCAGGGGTTTCTGGCTCCAATCCGGAGTACTTAGTTAACCCTTCCTGGAGCTGAGCACAGAAATCCCCCAGGGACTCATCCTTTCCTTGCGTTATTTCAAATGCTTTGGTCAAGTTTTTCCCTTAAGGGATGGCCAATTTAATTCCTTCAATGATCATGCATTTCATGTCTCTCATGTGTCCCCTATGAGCATCATCATTGATGTTCCAATTTGGATTGGCTATGGGGAACTTTGTGTCTGCAGCCACTGCTCCCTGTTGCCCTGCATGTCTCCTGTCCCAGGCAGCCATTGCTGCCCTCCTAATGAGGTTCCTCTCTTTGGGGGTGAAAAGGTGTCCAAGAATATACATCAGTTCTTGGTATGTGGATTCATTGGGCCCCAGAAACAATTCCAACTGTTCCGCCACTTCATGAGCATTCTCATGGAGTTTCAGAAGGGTCTTTTTTAGATCCCATAACTCGGCAGGTTTTATGGGGACAGCCACGAAAACGGTGACTGGATTCCCCTGCACATTCATGCCATTTGGGACTTCTCTGACTGGGAAGGCTGACACGGGATTGGCCGACCTTCCTCCTAGAGGCAAATTCTCTAGGTCCTTGTTTAATTGAGCCAGTTCCCTTCTGAGTCCTGGATATGCAGGTGGAGGTGAAGCCTGGGCAACCGGAGCCCGCAGGGGCAGTGGTGCCGGGACTGCCGGAGCCGATGCCGGTGGACTCCTCATCCAGTCCTCAATTTCGCTTTCCTCCACCTTGTTGACAAACTGTCCTACTTCTGTTTCTGGTGGAACTGGACCTTCAAAGTGAGCATGATACCATACCTCCACATAGGGTATTTGCTCCTTCATCCGGTGTTTCACTAAATACTCTTTCAACTGAGTTATCCAGCACATGCTGGTATTCCCTTTGAGATCCCAGTGGTAAGGAAACTCAGGTCTACTAGGGGATACTTCGGCCACCTATGTTGGCATAGGTAGATCATTTTCTTTTTCTCTAGACTCCAAGTGTAAGTCCTCAGATGGGGCAATGACCATTGTTGTAGTAGTTGACCCAACGGGGAGTCAGTCGGAATTGGCCTTCTCGGGGTCTTTTCTATCTCTATACCCGTTCCCTCTTGGAACGTCTCACACTTGCTTTGTCCCTTTCCCATTCTCCACGCGACCCATCAACAATCTCCCAGAGATTCCTAACTCAGGGATTTCTGCTGTCCTCCAGCAGTCGCTGGATTCCCAGAGTTTAAGGACAGTGTATCCCTTCTTCTATCCCGAAAGGCGACAAACTCACCTGATACACCTCTGGTCTCCCGGAGACAAAAGGAGTGTGGGTGTCCCCACTTCAGGTGATCAACAACACTCCTGCAGTGTCGGGCCGGCTTCTCTCTCACTTGTTTCCAAGGATTGTCTGCTGAGTGCAGTTATCCCGGGATCCGACTGAGACAAGGGAGGGCCCCCTCTACAATGGGAGGCAGTGGTGCCACACTTACCCAGTCCCTTTTCTCCAGTTGTAATTCCATCGGGGGACCCCGTTGAGCGCCAAATTGTGTGAGGTGGCACTGATGAAAAGACCACCAAAAGATTTGTTGATCCAAGGAAAACAAGGTTTTATTACGCGTTTGCAAAAGCGAGTCCCCTCAGGCATTGAAGGAACCCAGAGCAAAATTCAGGCAGCACTTTTATACCCTAACTGTCCGCCCCCTCGTACGAGGGCTTGGCTCACATTCTTCCTGTTTTCAAATTGACACATATACATTTTGAAGGTTTATGCATTTCCCTATCTGGCAAAAGCAGTTACACAGTTTCTGACACATCAGCACTTTATTACAATTCCCCATTGTTCTAATCTCATCCTGTTTTTTCTGTCTTGTGCACAAACTGGAACACTTCCTTATCTAGTAGAGCTACTGAGTTTAAGACACTTCCTTATTTATTTCAGTGGGCCATCCAACATGACTTTGGTTCTGCTCACAGATGCAAACCGTTCACTGTGCATGCAGGGGGTATGAATTGCATCCGCTCTGTGGATATAAAAGGATGCAGCATGCACGCAGTCAGCATAAAGTGGAAAGACGTGCTGGCGGCTACATCGATACATCTCTACTACATCTCGTTATTGAAGAAGGCTACATTGATACATCTCGACTACATCTTGTATCAACACCATGGTGCGTCAGTCAGGCAAGAAAAGGAAGTCCGTGCCTACTTGTTCAAGCCCTGGCAAGGTGAAGAAGGCCAGAACCAGCACCCTACCCCCTGACACTGACTCTGATGGTGAAGCTGCTGCTGCTGTGGTGGACCAGCCCCAAGCCCCTCAAGCCCCTCAAAGCCCTGCTGCTGAAGGCCCTGATGCTCAAGCCCCTGAAGGCCCTGATGCTCAAGCCCCTGAAGGCCCTGATGCTCAAGCCCCTGAAGGCCCTGATGCTCAAGCCCCTGAAGGCCCCAAACAAGCTCCTGAAGGCCCTGATGCTCAAGCTCTTGAAGGCCCTGCTGAAGCCCCTGAAGGTCCCAAACAAGTTCCAGCCAGAGGGAGGAAGAGGCAAGGGAAGAAGGGAGAGAGGAAACAGTACACCATTTCCAAGGAGCATGAGGATGAGGTGCTGGAATGGCTGAGGGAGAATGAGTACCTCTGGAGAAAGGGCCACAGATTTTATCGGGACACCAAGAAGAAGCAGGAAGCTTGGAGAGACAAGGCAGAGAGCCTGGGGTACACTGCAGAAGTACTCCTTGGATGGTGGAAGCACATGCACTCCAGGTATGGGAAGCTACACCTCAAGAAATCCGGGCAGGCCGCCATCAAGCTCACTGACTAGTAGAAGTACATCATGGCCAAGTGCAGTTTCCTGGAGGGTGAGATCCACCACCGAGGAGCAGCCCCTCTGAGACCCCTCTCCCTCAGACAGCCCACAGACAGCCAGGCATCTTCAAGCCAGGAGCCAGCTACCCTGTCCAGACAGGTGTCTTCAGAGGGCCCCACAACAGAAACCCCCTCAACAGCTGCACTCCCCATGCCGACAGACTTGGAAAATCCCATGGAGGATGACGCCCTGCTGTCACAAATGGAGGAAGAAGCAGCAACCACCAGAGACCAACCCACCCCCACCTCCACCACCAGCTCCAGAGGACTCACGCAGAAAGGCAGACTGGAGGGCCAGGATGACAGTGTGCTTTTGGAGATCAGGGACACAATGAACACCAGCACAGAACTTCTCTCTCAGCTGGTTGACTTGGACAGAGTATCCTCGGCCTGGAAACCTTTCATCAGGGACGTGAGCCAGACCCTGAGGGACTTGCCTGAGGCCAAGTACCAGGTGATGAAGCAGAAGATCACAGCACTTCTCCACAACCCTCAAGGCCCAGCTGAAGCTCATCCTACCCAGTTCAGGTCTGCTCCTCAGCCTGTAGTTGAAGATCCTCTCTTCACGGGTGAGGTATCTTGAACTGTACGGCTTCACGAGGTAGGTTGTGAGGGAGAACATGTCATCACCAACAATGAAGTAGGGCACATCTTGTA
Source organism: Laticauda colubrina (assembly GCA_015471245.1). NCBI lineage: Eukaryota > Metazoa > Chordata > Lepidosauria > Squamata > Elapidae > Laticauda > Laticauda colubrina. The sequence continues at coordinate 1,987,595 of BLBF01000062.1, read as the reverse complement.
TGTCATTGGGAAGGGGGTCTGGACCTGGAAAACCCATGATGAGGTTGCGTTCCAGCCCATCCTTGAGGTCACTTGTGTTGTATATCTGGGCATCTGAAGCTGACCCGTTGCCTGAAGCATCGATGTAGATGAACTTGTAGTCAACATCAACCATGGCAAAGAGAATGATACTGAAGAAGCCCTTGTAGTTGTAATAATTGGACCCTGAGTTGGCTGGAGCTTTGCATGCCATGTGCTTCCCATCTATGGCTCCAACAGTGTGGGGGAAGTTCCACCTCTGATACCACTCTTCTGCAAGTTGTCTCCAGCCTTGTTCAGTGGTGGGGCACCTGAGGAGCTCCTCCATGTATTCTTCAATGATGGCCTCTACCACTTCTCTGACCACTTTGCTGATGCTGTTGTGTGGCACCCTCCATGAATACTGCATGTTTCTGTATGTGGTTCCAGAGGCCAGGTGCCGCAGAGTCAGTGCCACCTTCAGTCCAGGGTCCAGGTTGGGACAGAGGTTGGTGCTAGGCTTGGTCAACTTGGGTCTCAGACGCTCTACAAGTTTGTCAGACTTGGCTGGTGGCATCCTCATGAAGTGATGGAATGCACGAGGGTCTTCATTCCTCAGCTCCACCATTAACTGGTCATACAGTCCAAATTCCATTCTTCTCACGATCCATCCTTGGACCCACACCACTCTTGGATGTGTCTGTCTCTTTCTGTCTAAAACTTGATGCAGTCTGAACAGGTTGTAGTTCTGCTGTTGAATGAGTGCAGCTATCATATGGTTATCATGTCATATCTTTGATCATCCATATCATATCTTTGATCATCCATGGTGGAGAACAATTGATGATGTTGAAGACCAAGACCAAGGGTAATGAGGTCTGTACACCATGGCTTCTCGACTCATACTGAGATCCAGATGATTTTCTCCCCCTTTTTATACAAAATATCAGTTGTCCACTCGGTGTCCTTCTACATACTCTAGACATACTCCAGACATACTAAATATATGAGATACATCCCAGATGCTTTGTCCGTTTTGAATACTTTATATACGAGATGCATACGCTTACATCCTTTCTATTTCCGTGCTGCTAATGATGTGTAGATGTTCCATGTACCTTATCCTTCCTCCCTCTTTCCATTTTCAGCTGCAGCGGATGTGAGTTGAAGGGATTGCCAGAGGATGCAGAGAGGATACAGCAGATGTTTAACGGATGATAACGGACATAGAACGTTTGTTGCCCGTATGTGTTGCGGAAGTAGATCGTACGCGGCAGAAAGTTCATCCGCTCAAAAAGTTTTGTGCAGCTCAAAACCTTTTGAGCGGATGAAATAGCAGTATATGGATGTTTTACAGATAGAGCATATGAAACACCTATGCAGTGAGTACACAACGGATGCATAGCATTTTCCAATGGATGGCAAGCTTTTTTTAACGTTTTACATCCTCTTTGCATCCGTAAGTGCAGTGGGACTGGGCCTTTTTAACCCAGCATATGTCAGGTACAGCTTTATATGTAATGACCAGCACCTTGAATCACATTCTGAAGCAAAATGCCATTCAGTCCAGCTGACGATGCCGAGATCACACATAGGGTATACTGAGGTGTGCCTATCATTGCTGACTTTACTGAATTTTAAACCTGTTGACATTTCCATGTCGTCTTCAAAAGTATACCATGTATACCATGATCAAGCCATAGGTGACCAAGATATGACTATTTGAAGAGCCTGTGTTTATTATATTAGATATTCTGATATTAAAGTAGTGTTTTTCCTCTTGTTCTGATACAAATTCTACTTATGAGCAATCTGCAACTTACAGTCTGTCATTAGCAAGGGTTGGTGATGATAGTCAGTAGCTGAAATTTGCCCAGTTTCTAATGACAAGTTTAAACTGCTGAGAGCATCCCCTACTTGTCCAGTCATTAGAAAATTCTTGGACTGCTGAGGGGACCAGACATTTGGCTCACTCAGGTGTATTTCTTTCTTTCTTTCCTTCTGTTCTTCTTTCCTTCCTTTTCAAGATGAACATCACAATCAGCTTCTATCTAATAAAGACAGCCCTCTACCATCAGTATCAAAATACTCTACAGAATAATGTTATTTTTAAGGTTTTCTTTAAAATTAAGGGTTTGGGAATATTACTTATATTAGAAACAAGATGTTCCCAAAGGCTGAATAGCCACCGAAAGTCACATCATGTTCCCGTACCCTTCACCTTCTATGGGTGGGAACATTTAATATTTCCTCCCATAAAAATTCACAAGTATTCATGGCTGATTAGGCATTATGCAGGTTTCTCTCATAAATGGCTTTAGCATTGTCCAGAGAGTTCTGGATTAGTTTTTAAACATGTATTTAGTAGCATTTTGAAAGAGCACTGGATTTATCTTTACAAAAGGAAGTGCTCCAGTCAATTTAAACAAAGAAAAAAAGCCAGGTTTTATGTGGCTGGTTCTGTTATGAATGAGAAAATTTCAGATTTTCTCCTATTTTTGCTGCTGCATCGCTGTACTTTTTTTTATTACTTAGGTTGGACAAGAATTCCAGGAGTTTCTCTTTTAGTCCAAATAATAGGCTCAAGTGAAGTGAAGAAATGTGAAGTGAAATAGGAGACAAATCACCCAGAGCAATTTACAGCCTCGCCAGGGCACTAATGATCTGTCACTTGGGCTATTTTTGAACATGGGTCTCATAACCTTCTGGAAGACCACACATACCAAAATAGGGTATATGACAGGTTAGTGGGGCAGGAGAGGAATTAAGCATGAAGGAAATCACCAGATGATCTGCCAGGAGAATTCAGTCCCATTTCATCCAGACCCATGCCAACAATCAGTCACTCAAACAACTTGAAAAATGACCAAAGCATCTAACGAGGCAACTGACACTCAACTCACCAATCCACAGACTTAGCATAGAAACTGGTAGGGTTTTGGTTTTTTGCTGGTAGAGGATGCTGGGTGGGAGGCAAAACACAGCTAGGAAAATAGGCCATTTACTTCCCCATCATTTGTCCCCAAATGTAAGGACAACACCATCACCAGGCAGTGTGCTGAATGGGAGCAATGTGAATTAACTTGGCATCAGAGGTGGTATTCATCAGGTTCTGACCAATTCTGGAGAATTGGTAGCAGAAATTTTGAGTAGTTTGGAGAACCTGTAAATGCCACCTCTGACTAGAGATTTTAAAGTATCCTTCCCCTGCCATTACCACCAAGCCATGCCCACAGAACCAGTAGTAAAAAAAATTGAATCCCACCACTGCTTGGCAAGCTTTTTTACTGATTAAGGATTGGTGTCTTTCTCCCAACACAGCTGTGAGGATCTATCTCCTTGTGAGTTGTTTGTATCTTTCCTTCAAGAACATCCTTTCTTTTAATTATTTATAAGATCTGCTTAGGTATGAAAGTAGAAACTTTTAGATTATTTCATTTACCAGCCTTCTACTCTAGCCAGAGATGATTATTTTAATTTACAAAGAGGACTTTTGTCTTCTTTTGTTTGTATAAAATGGCTGCACATGAGTTTTATTTATTTGATTTGTCAATCACTTACAAGATAACAGGTATAAGTACAAACATGAGTCAGAATATAGGAAATAGATATGAATAAATGGGGTTTTGGCGATTATAATAAGAATGCCAAAAGTGCTGACCTGCCATAATTATATAATGGGCTAGTTAGGAGATTTTACAGTCAAATGTTTTAGAGATTTATGCATTTGATTTTTTAGTTAAGTTTAAAAAAAAGACTTGTATTAATTTTACTGAGTTATGAAAATTGAGTTGCAGTTCACTTAAATCCTTTTGGCAGCAGGATATATATCATGGCCACCAAATATGATCTCAATTCACAGTCAGGTTCAAAGGGAACAAAGCAGCATTTTCAATATAGTGAAGTCTCATTGGGTGATTAAAGTGTTGGATTAAGGGCAGTATTTCTCAACATTGAAAACTTTAAGATATGTGGACCTCAACTCCCAGAATTTCCAGCCAGCATGGAAGTGGTCCATACATCTTAAAGTTGCCACAGTTGAGAAACACAGGATTAGGGGCAAAATCCAGGAACTAGATCATGGATGTCAAACTCAATTGCATCATGTGACTTTTTTTTGCCTTTGCAGAGCCAGAGTGGGTGTGGCCTGTGCATGCCTCCACCCATGGGCTGCCAGTTTGAGAGGCCTGATGTAGATCTAGTGCCTGCTCAGCTATGGAATCTTCCTGCATAACTTTGTGCTAGTGACTTTATGTCAATTCTACATTGCTGGGTTGTTATTGTGGAATATATAAGAGGCAAGGCCATTATGTCCCTGCTGTAGAAAAAGTAGGTTATATATTTGGCCTATCAAACAAAGAATAACAGATGAATTGTGGGGAAAAGACAAATTTTAGATCATTATTCATAAAACATTCAGTAGCTATAAAAACATGTCATTGTGGTGAATTAAATCATCTGTGTAACATTACTGTTATGCAAATGACATTGTTTAAAGCAGGGATATCAAATTCACAACCCAGGGGCCAGATTCAGCCCAGGGGGTTCATGTCTACCCTGGAAACAGCAAAGGACCAGCCTGCAGTGCCTCTCCCAGCAAAACAGGCTCCCAAGCTCTACCTTTGGCTATGACAGCCTCATGCAACCCTCTGTCAGTGAAAACAGATCTCGGGAGGGTGGTCCTCCAAGCTCTATTTTTGCTGGAGGATTGCAGGAGGCCATCACAGCCAAAAATAGAGCTCAGGAGCCCATTTTCACTGGCAGACTGCTCAGCCCACCACAGGTGCCCTGACACATGTGATGTTGACCTGGCCACGTCCACCCCAGCCACACCCACCCTGGTCCTCCAGGTCAAACACAACCCTAATGCAGTCCTCAATTAAAGAGAGTTTGACACCCCTGGTTTAAAGTAAGACTTTGAGCTGTAAAGGTAGAGATGGTCACCCAAAAGCCCTTGCAGCGGGAGCTGGTTGGCCAGCTTTCTTCACTGAGGAAGCCTAGATGGAAAAAGCTTCCTGAGGGAAAAAAAAATAGAGAAAAAGGTGAAAGATTCCTGTTCACCTCCATAACTGTTGCCTTTTTTCTCTGCTTTCCCAGCAAGTCCCATTTCCTCCCCTACTTAGCAAGTAAGCCAATGCCCCTGTGCTTCCTTTCCTACCTGCAGGGGCTGCTCTCTTTGTCCTTTTTACTTCAGTGCCATCTCCTCAGGTTTCCAGTTGTTCTGTATAAAAATAGTAGACTCCTAAAGACTGAATTCTGATTGGCGAAAGAACTCGAATGGGGATTGGTTCAATAGGAACCAATCCACATGGCTGCTAAAAAGGTGGCAAATATCAAATACCTGTCATTAGCTAAAGCCGGCAGAGAAAAACATATAAAAGGCTGCCACAGCCTGAGCCAATGTTCCGTTTTCCCAACTGTGTTACTTAATAAAGACTTTTTTGTTGGAACCCGGTCTACCTCGCATTTTTCCGGATGGAACACTGGCGACGAGGATGGGATCGTCCTAAATGCGAGACTGAGCACGCGGCGACAGATTAAAAAAAAAAAAAACAGATGAAAAACAATGGCTGGAAACAAAGCGCCGCCCGCACCCTTCAATCCCAATGAAGAAGATTGGGAATCCTATGTAGACCGTTTCCAGATGTATCTGGAGAGCAATGAAATGAAGGAAATCTCAGACCAGCGTAAGAGAGCTGTTTTCTTGACACACTGTGGGCCCTCCGTCTTCAAAATGGCCAAGGCTTTGGTGAAGCCCCGAAATGTGAAACAATTGACTTGGACAGAGCTCCAAAGAACACTAAAGGCCCACTATGCACCAGTGGTGTCAAATCTAATCAAGCGGCATGAGTTTTATCTGAGAGACCAGAAAGAAGGCGAAACCATCGCTGATTTTGTGGCAGCCCTCCGACAAATAGGGGGAGCGTGCGAGTTTCTGAACTTAGATGAAGCGATGTGGGATCGAGTAATATTGGGTTTAAGAGACTCTAACATATAGAGCAAACTGCTGAATAAACCCAATATAACAGTAGCCGAAGCTATCGCAGAAGCCACGGCCGCTGAAGCCGCGAAAAAATCGGCAGTCAAAATGAAACAAATGAATGTGAACAATGACGAAACAAGCCCGGCTAGAGGGAAGAAACAATCTCCCATCACCACGCACTACGAAGAATTCGACGAGATGTCAGAATCTGGGGAGGAAGACGACAAAGTCCACTGCCTATACGCCAACAAGAAAGGGTGCGAAAACAGAAATCGGCGGGAATACGCTGGCTGCGGGAGAAACCATCCTTGAGCCGATTGCAGATTCCTCGATGCCATTTGCAGAGCGTGCAAGAAAAGGGGGCATATCGAGAAAGTCTGCAGGAACAAAAAAAATTACAGCCCAAAAAGACGCAGCAACTCCCCAGCAAAAGCTGAGCCAAGACAACCCGAGAGAAAGTGGCAGTGAAACAAGCAAGCCACTAACCGAGAGAAAGCATACCAGACTTTCACTATCGGAAGCGCTCAGATGGAAAGCGGGAAGAAGGTAAAAATAATTGTAAAAATTGAAGGCAACCCCTGCGAGATGGAGGTTGACTCTGGATCTTTCCTATCAATGGTGTCATGGGACACCATCAAAAAACTGGTTCCAGACATCAAAATCAAGGAACTCCAGAGACAAAAATTAACCCTCAAGGACTACCAAGGAAACTGAATTCCTTAGTAGGCCTGGGACATTTCCGAGTTGCCTACAAGCAACATGTCGCTGTACTACCATTGACAATAGTCGACCGAGACCGACTAAGCCTCCTGGGCATCAAATGGTTCGCACCATTGGGCATCGGGACGACCGGAGTAGACCGGGTGGCCGCAACCGACTGGGAAGAAGACCTCATCCAAGAATTCCAGGACATTTTCGATGACTCCCTAGGCAGGTATCGGGGGACCCCAATTTCTTTTAGTCTAGACCCCCAAATAGCCCCTAGAAGACTAAAGGCCAGATGAGTTCCTTTTGCTCTAAAAGCAAAAATAGAGGAACAACTAGATAAATTGATAAATCAAGGGGTCTTAGAGCCTGTAGACCATGCCAAATGGGAAACACCAATTGTAACGCCAATTAAACCAGACGGGTCGGTTCGAATCTGTGGCGACTACAAGGCTACCCTGAACCACGCGTTGCAACAAAGCGCATACCTAGTGCCAGTCGTACAACACTTATTACACTCCCTTGGGGGAGGAAAAGTTTTCGCTAAACTAGACCTAGCACAAGCGTACCAACAGCTCCTAGTAGACCCTTTAACGGCTGAAGCACAAACAATAGTGACTCACAAAGGGGCATTCAAATGCAACAGACTCCAATTTGGAGTGAGTGTAGCCCCAGGCGTTTTCCAGAGCCTCATGGAATGCCTGTTAAATGGTATAAAAGGAGTCGTACCATACTTCAATGACGTCCTAATTTCGGCCAAAGATGCGACCCAACTTAAAAAAAGACTTAAAGACATACTAAATAAATTCAGAGAGTCTGGCCTTAAAGTAAAAAAAAAGAAAAATGCTGTTTAATGACTGATTGCGTCGAATTCATGGGCTATTTGATAGACGGAGAGGGTATACACCTGACCAAAAAAAAGGTCAGAGCTATTAAAGACGCACCAGAACCAAGGAACAAAACTGAACTACAGGCATTCTTGGGACTAATAAATTTTTATAATGTGTTCCTACCCCACAAAGCAACAATAGCAGAACCATTGCACCGATCACTGGATAAGCAAACAATTTGGACTTGGGGTTATAGAGAAAAGAAAGCCTTCCAAAAAATAAAAAATTTATTAACATCAAACACCGTTCTTATCCAGTTTAGCAACACACTGCCATTGATGGTGACCTGCGACGCCTCACCATTTGGAGTCGGTGCCATCCTGAGTCACAAATTGCCAGATGGAAGAGAGGCACCTGTCGCATACTATTCAAAGACTCTGTCTAAAACCGAGCGAAATTACAGTCAATTAGACAGGGAAGCCCTGGCAATTGTCGCCGGAGTAAAACACTTCCATGAGTACCTATATGGAAGGACATTTGTAATAGTAACGGACCACAAACCGCTACTGGGAATTTTGGCGGGAAACAAGCCAACAGCGAACATTTTGTCCCCGCGAATGACTAGATGGCCAGAATTCCTAGCAGCCTACTCTTATACCCTAATACATCGCCCTGGGAAACAAATCTCCCATGCAGGCGCGTTAAGCAGAGCACCGCTACCAACTCTAGAGGAAGACCCGGCACCAACAACGACCACCCTGCAGATAGAGACATGCCCAAATCTGCCCATATCTGCGTATGATGTCGCCAGAGCCACCGCAAAGGACACATTGACTGCCCATATACTGAACTGGGTAGGTAAAGGCTGGCCGGAAAACCAAAAAACTGAGAACTTTAAACCTTTCCGGACCAGACAAACTGAATTCTCAAATTAAAAAGGTTGTTTGTTGTGAGGTGATCGGGTAGTTATCCCCTCCAAATTACAAACGAGGGTTCTCAATATGCTTCACGAAGGCCACCCTGGAATTGTTAAAATGAAAAGCCTTGCTAGAAGCTATGTCTGGTGGCCGGGTATAGACAGGGACATCGAATACTGGGTAAAGTCTTGTAACAAATGCCAAAGAAATAGGCCTTCCCCTCCACAAGCACCCATAAGGGACTGGGAAACCCCACGAGGCCCCTGGTCACGAATCCACATAGACTTTGCGGGTTCAACTAAGGGACATACCTTCCTAATTGTCATAGATGCATACTAAAACTGGCTAGAGGTTAAAATCATGCCATCTACGACAACTGAAACCGTTATTAAACAACTTGACAAACTCTTTGCAACCCATGGCCTGCCGAATGTCCTAGTGTCCGACAACAGGCCACAATTAACGAGCATCCAATTCGAACAATACCTAGCCTCCCTAGGTATCAGACATGCCCTAACCGCACCGGCCCACCCAGCTGCAAATGGTAGGACAGAGAGAATGGTTAGATTTACCAAAGAAGGGTTAGAAAGGATGGACATTGGGGATGCCCAAGATAAAATAAATCGCCTACTCACCCTCCAGCATATCACACCCAGTACCATAACAAACAGAAGTCCGGCGGAATTACTAATGGGGAGAAAACTTAGATCGCAACTAGACAGATTGCACCCAAACTATACACTAGAAACCCCCCCCCCGACTCCTCCACCCATTTCAGGACATTTGAAATAGGCGACCTAGTCTATGCAAAAAACTTTACCGGGGACCCATTATGGCTTCCAGGAAAAATTACACAAATTACAGGCCCCCGGTCCTACCGACTAACCATAGATGACGGCAGAGAATGGAAGCGGCACATAGACCAGCTTCACTTCCGAAACATTGAAAGAAATACAAACACACAACCACAAATATTAAAAAACGACGAAAATCAAACCAAAGGGGGGGGGAAATACGAGAAAATAATAAAGAACCGTTTAAATTAAACACAGAATACAATAACTACCAAAAAGAGCAAAAAAGAGACTTACAGTTAGAAGAAACTTGCGAGAGGAGTCCAATCAAAGGGGCCAGCCAAGCCAGCTCGACCTGCCCGGAGAAACCAGGAGGGAGCGGCAAAACCACCGGCCCAAGAAAATCAGGCGGCAGTAAAATGGCTGACTCACCCTTCCAGGCGGTTCCATGGAGAAAGACCGGAGAGACAACAACCCCATCCGAACCAGTCGAAGTCTCCAACAGAAATGAACCACGCAAGTCCAGTCGAGTCAAAAGAAGCCCCACCTACATACGCGACTACATCACCACATAGGACTAAACCAAGAGGGGAGGGGTGTTCTGTATAAAAATAGTAGACTCCTAAAGACTGAATTCTGATTGGCTAAAGAACTCGAATGGGGATTGGTTCAATAGGAACCAATCCACATAGCTTCTAAAAAGGCGGCAAATATCAAATACCTGTCATTGGCTAAAGCAGGCAGTGAAAAACATATAAAAGGCTGCCTCAGCCTGAGCCAATGTTCCATTTTCCCAACTGTGTTACTTAATAAAGACTTTGTTGTTGGAACCCGGTCTACCTCGCGTTTTTCCGGACGGAACACCAGTCATGCCCAAACAAGCCAATCAGTTGAAGGGTTCCTTGACTGTCAGCCTTCCAAGGAGGCTACAACAATTACTGAACTTTACTTCATTATTATAGGGTGTAATAACAGAATCTTGAAAGCCTGACAGAGTACCCCTGTTGCATCGAACAGGGTCAAGGGAGGGTTATTTTAAATGTTTTTCTCACACCCTCCCTTTTTTCAAAACTGGGTGGTGTACATTTTCTTTTAATGGGTTTCCTAATAACTCTAATAACTATCACTATACTCTTCTACACCACTCATTGTCAGAACTAATCTTCTCTCCCATGTGTGAAAACATCCCAACCAACTCACTATGGGAAACAAATACAGATTCACTTTCCCAACCTTGCTTGGCAACCCAAGGTCAACAAACAAGTCTTCACACTCTGAGTCAGAGCTGGACATTCCCTCCTCCCTCCTTGTTGCACAGCAACTGGTACTGTTATATCATGATGGAAAGCACAGAATACCCTTCATTCTTGGATTCATTGTTACCTGATAGTGGCAACAGATCACGGGGTTGGTGTCTGCATGGGAATTTCAGGTGGGGGTGGTATACAAGGTATAGAATGTGGACGTGATGACCCAGAGTGTACCATAAACGTAACAAAATCCAAAGCGTAAATAAATGTCCTTTAATGCCTCCAACTTGACCCCACTGTTTAATAATACAAAGTTGGAGACAAAACATACTCAAAAATACTCTTCAAAAGCAAGTAATACAGTCCGAATTTAATGAGCAGATAGAGGTGAAATAAAAACCAAACAAACTACAATGATGAAATTTCCACAATGGAGCAGGAGAAGTATTTACCAAATTCAAGGAGATAACAAGGCAGTCTGTTGGAAGGACATCAACCAAGATAACTTCAGACCAAAATAAAACACCCTTTGTTTCCAGCGTTTACCAGTACGCAGGTCCAAACTCTTATGCAGTTGTCACACCTGCAGCCCATGAAGATGATCAAGGCCCTCTCCTCGCAAGTAGACCACATAACTCCCTTATCCTCTCCTCCCTGCATATCCTAGGATGCAGAGGGGATGGGCCTATGTCCTCCTTTGACTTCCAAGCCAGCCTCTGCCCTTCCCCAGCCTCCTCTACCATCTTTGGAGCCATACTTCCATTCCCTGTTGGCTGGTCCTCCTCTCCCTCAGAGTCAGTCTCCACCAGGGGCATGACAGTGGGCATACATTCCAAACATCTCCTCCCCCATCTGGAATCCATATTTCTACTTCATATTCTTTTATACCCACCTATAATGAGTTTCCTTCTATGCCTCCTTATAACAAATAGAACGAAGGCAGTGTTAAGTCCTTTTCTCATGCTCCCACGTTTCCCAAGACTGAGAAGCTCCAGCAACAGAAGAGCGAGCCCAAGCAGCAGAAGCCCCAGCAGAAGCAGAGTCAGAGACATGGGGCGGGATGGAGGTTTATCTATCCCACAGCTACTACCCATCCCAAAGGTATCCCTGCTCATTCCTCAGGTATCCCTGCCCACCCCACTGCTATCTTAACCCATCTGCTCGGCTTCCGGGGGCCCTCAGCGAAGTGGACGTGGAACGGAAAAAGCGGAAGCCTAGCGGATGCACAGCGTTAATTGCGCATGCGGGGGGGATGCATTGCGCAAGCCCCCCGGATATAAAGGGAAGCAGCTCGCACATCTAGCATTCCGAGGAAAGACCTGCTGCTGGACACTTCGAATTCCTTGCCTGCATGTCTGCCTGCAAGCCTTGCTGCCAGCCTGCCTGCAAGCCTGCCTCCCAGCCTGCCTCCCAGCCTCCTGGGCAGCCTCCCTTCCAGCCTTGCTGCCAGCCTGCCTTCCAGCCTCCCTGCCAGCCTTGCTGCCAGCCTGCCTTCCAGCCTCCCTGCCAGCCAGTCTGTCTGCCAGCCTTGGTGCCTGCCTTCCTGCCAGCCTTCCTGCCAGCCTTCCTGCCAGCCTTCCTGCCAGCCTTGGTGCCTGTCAGCCTTCCTGCAAGCCTTCCTGCCAGCCAGCAACCCCACAACCATGGGGAAGAAGCGAAAGTCTCAGCAACCTGCTGCCATCCCTGGCAAGAGGGACAGGGCCACCCTCCCGCCCCATGTCCCTGAATCTGCTTCTGCTGGGGCTTCTGCTGCTTGGGCTCACTCTTCTGTTGCTGGAGCTTCTGCTGTAGCTGCTCCTGGCAGTGGTGCTTCTGCTGCATACTATGCTGAAGCTGCTCCTGGTCCTGCTGGTCCTGCTGGTCCTGCTCGTTCTGCTCGTGCTCCTGGTCTTGCTGACCCTGATGCTGGTGCTTACTCTGCTGCTGCTCATCCTGGTCTTGCTGCTGCTGCTGCTGCTGCTGCTTATGATCCTGCTGGTGATTATGCTGCTGCTGCTGCTGCTGCTGCTGATGATGATGATGATGATGATTATGATCCTGCTGGTGAGGATGCTGATGCTGCTGCTGCTGCTGCTGCTGATGATGATGATGATGATGATGATGTTGGTGTGGAGGAGCAGCCCCTACAACCTGGAAGCCCCTCTGATGAGGGCCCATCTGGTCCTGCCAAAGGGAGGAAGAGGCGTATGCAACAACAGGAGAGGAGGCAGTATTACATGGAGGAGGCGCATGAGGATGAGGTGCTGGAGTGGCTGAGGGAGAACGACTATCTGTGGCGGAAGGGACACAGGCTGTACAGGGACACCAAGCGGAAGCAGGCTGCTTGGAGAGAGAGGGCGGAGAGTCCTGGCTACACTTTGGAGGTGCTCCTCGGCTGGTGGAAGCACATGCACACCTGGTACGGGAAGCTGACCGCAAAAAATCTGGCCAGGCCAGGGTTAAGCTGACGGACAGAGAGAACTACATCATGGCCAAGTGCAACTTCCTGGAGGGTGAGGTCCGCCACCGAGGAGCACCAGGAGCCCAAATCTCTACCCTCTCTCTCCGGCAGCCTGCTGGGAGCCAGTCCTCTGGCGGCCGAGAGTCAGTCCCTGTTACCATGCAGGTTTCTGTGGAGCGTGCCATGGCAGAGAACCCCCGGGCAGGTGTTGAAAGCATGGTGGAGAACGAGGAGGACTCCCTGGTGCGGTGGGAGAAAGGAGACATCAAGTCCACCACTGCCGAAGCTGCATCCACCCACACCTCCTCCACCACAGTAAGGCAGAGAGCCGGACCGCAGGAGGGGCAGAGCCACAAGGTCCTGGTGGAGATCAGGGACACCATCCGCACCAGCATCGGTCTCCTCTCTCAGCTGGTCCCTATCGAAACCTCCTCCTCCAATCGCAAGCCCTTCCTCAATTATGTGAACCAGACCCTCAAGGAGATGGCGGATCCTCAGTACCAGGTGGTGAAGGAGAGGATCACCATGCTGCTTAACAACCCTCCAGACCCAGAGGCACCTGCTCCCACCCAGTCCAGGTCTGCTCCTCCACCCCAGGTGATGTCCCTCCCATACCAAGACTTCCCACACCCCCTCACCTACCAGGGCTACAGCTACCCCGAGGTCCAGCAGCACAGACAGCAGCCCTTACAGATGCAGGCACAGAGTCATCGGGCGACACCGCTGCCACCAGTTCCAATGATGCCACCGATGCCAACCTCGACAGTCCTCACCCCGTTGCAGAGCAGGCAGCCCCACTACACTGCTCCTTCCTCGATCCCACAGCCAAGCCCGGCCTCAGTACATCTGTCCTCAGAACTGGGGCTGACACCCCATGGCATGGAGGAAGGACCTCTCAGCATCGTGGGGCTGAGCCAGCTGTCCGACACCTTCCTCAACACACCGTCCCCTGTTGTCCTCTCGGGGCTAGGCACTCCAATAACACCTCAGACCAGCACTGCAGCAGCACCCACCTCCACAGCACCTGCTCCCTAAAATCTTAGCCTGGGCACACACCTCCGAGTGACCAAGAGGAGTGCCAGAGACTGGCTGCCTGGATATTTGTGGACTTTATTTGGACACTTGACTTGGGTCATGTTTATTTTACAGCTTGTTGTTAATAAAGTTTATCTTTGTTTCACACACTTGCTTCATTAATTTTTTTCTATAAAGTCTGGGTGAAAACTTTTAAAAATGGTTTAGCCTTTGCATGCTTGTGGGATGGGTTAAGATAGCAGTGGGATGGGCAGGGATACCTGTGGGATGGGTTAAGATAGCTGTGGGATGGGAAGGGATACCTGTGGGATGGGTTAAGATAGCTGTGGGATGGGAAGGGATACTTGTGGGATGGGAAGGGATATCTGTGGGATGGGAAGGGATATCTGTGGGATGGGAAGGGATACCTGTGGGATGGGAAGGGATACCTGTGGGATGGGTAATAGCTGTGGGATAGATAAACCTCCAGTGCAAGCATAGTGGGACTGTATGGTCCACCCTCCCAAGTGACACCCCGATGGCCCTTTATTATCAATAATAATGTAATAATTATCCACACATGTCAACATAAACACAACTCTTTATTAAACGCCCTGTTCATTGTAGGCCAATCAAACATACATGGCCCAATCTCATCTGTGTGATGAGACAGTCTGAAGGAAGCATCCATTAAGCATCTATCATCCTGTCTTGCCACTCCACCACTCCAGCTGGGGAGTTGCACCAGTGTTTCAGGAGGTTGCGCTGCTTCTTCGCCTCACGTGAGGCTCTGTTGGGGCCTTGCACATCCTCAGTGTTGATCAGGTTTCGCCCTTGCCTCCATTCCACAGCCTCCATGTCCCCATTGCCTTGTTGGAGGTCCACGAGCCTGTTCTGCAAGACTGGGTAGCGGGTGCGCATGAGATTGTGCAGGATGCAGCAAGCTTCCACGATCCTCCTCACAGTCTCTGGGTGATGCTGCATGGTGGTGAGAAGTACCTGGAAGCTGTTGGCCAGGATGCCAAAGGCATTCTCCACCACCCGCCTTGCCCTGGACAGCCTGTAGTTGAAGATCCTCTCTTCACGGGTGAGGCATCTGGAGGTGTAGGGCTTCATGAGATAGGTTGTGAGGGAGAAGGCGTCATCCCCCACGATGAAGTAGGGCACATCTTGCGTGTCGTTGGGCAGCGGGTCTGGACCTGGAAAATGATGAGGTTGCGTTCCAGCCCATCCTTGAGGTGACTGGCGTTGTATACCTGGGCATCTGAAGATGAGCCGTTGCCTGAAACATCGATGTAAATGAACTTGTAGTCAGCATCGACCATGGCGAAGAGGATGATACTGAAGAAACCCTTGTAGTTCTGATAAGCGGACCTCAAATTGGCTGGCGCTTTGCAGGCCACGTGCTTGCCATCGATGCCTCCAATGGTGTGGGAGAAGTTCCACTTCTGATACCACTACTCTGCAACTTTCTTCCATCCTTCTTCAGTGGAGGGGCACTGGAGGAGCTCCTCCTTGTATTCTTCGATGATGGCCTGCACCATTTCTCTGACAACAAAGCTGATGGTGCTGGGTGGCACCCTCCAGCCGTACTGCATGCTCCTGTAGGTGGTCCCTGAGGCCAGGTGGCGCAGAGTGAGTGCCACCTTGAGCCCAGGTTCAAGGCTGGGCGGGAAGTTGGTGTTTGTCTTGGTCAACCTGGGTGTCAGCCGCTGCACAACTTCGTCAAACATGGCTGGAGGCATCCTCATGAAGTTCTGGAACACCCGAGGGTCTTCGCTCCTGAGCTCCACCATCAGCTTGTCATAAAGTACGTACTGCGCTCTTCTGGCGAACCATCTTCGGAGCCAGACTTTTTTTGGGTGCCTCCTTTTCTTCCCATAGTACTGTTCACAGAGACTGCAGATGGTCTCACAGTGTTGCAGAAGGATGTTGGCTGCCGAAAGGATTTTGTCGCAATCCACGGTGGACATGACTGGATGCTGTGGAAGAGGCAGAGGCAGATTAAGACTGCAGAGGTCTGCACCGCTGGGCTGCTGGTCTGAAAGTGCGAAGCAGGCGAGTTGCTCCCCCTTTTTATAGGCAGTATAGGTTTCCCGCTAGGCATCCTCTAGGCATCCTCTAGACGTCCTTAATATCCGAGATAGGTCCCCTCTGCTTACGTTTTTTCCGCTTTAAACGCTTTGTTTCCATTCTGCATCCATTCTGCATCCATTCTGCATCCATTCTGCATCCATTCTGCATCCGTTCTGCATCGGTTCCGCGTCCGTTCTGCTTCCTCCCTGCGTCCGGGCGGATGCGAGTTGCGCGGATGCGCAGTGGATGCAGAGCGGATATAGCGGATGCATAGTGGATGCGTAGCGGATGCAGAATGGACGAACTGGATACATTTTCCACACAAAAGTTTTAGGCAGCCTAAAACTTTCGGAGTGGATGAAACGTCCATAAACAGATGCTGGACAGATCGAGAGGAAGCCAAATGGAGGCAGTTTTCGCGTTTTCGAACGGATCGCAAGCTTTTTTGTCCGTTTTACTTCCTCTTTGCATCCGTTGGTGCAGTGTGACAGGGGCTTTACCTCCCTAGTGATGGAATTGCACAAATTATGTACTTCACAAATTTGGTTTGGAAAATGTTTCCAAAACAAATTTTGGACAGTCCCAAACAAAATGAGTTGCAGTAATCTGCCTAGGATACGATCCCCGCAGTTCCAACTGAAGTATGTTTATTTAAACTAAACCATAGTACTTCTTGCTTCACAAGCTTACATGCTTTCAAGCCAAGGATTATAGCCAGCCCATCAGTGCAGCTGAGATCAAATCATTGAAACTGGAATGCTTCCAGTTGTGTTACTTTTCTATGTTGGCATTACTTGTCCTTATGCCTCACCTTAAT
This sequence comes from Laticauda colubrina, assembly GCA_015471245.1. NCBI lineage: Eukaryota > Metazoa > Chordata > Lepidosauria > Squamata > Elapidae > Laticauda > Laticauda colubrina. The sequence goes on along the minus strand of BLBF01000062.1, from coordinate 1,970,772 downwards.
TCTCATCCAATACAGAATTCACAGTATGGGTAGTTTGAACAGCCCCCTCTCCCTGTTTCATTCACTCTGTGATATTCATCACAATTAATCACTATTCTCTACAGCTAAGAAAGTCTCTGCTCTGTTCTGAACTCTTCATCCTTTGACAATTGAAACAGAATTTGCCAAATCTCTTTTCCCTGCCTTACACTACATAAAAAGATGACTATCTTTTTTAGTTCCAGAAGTATATTGAGAACTTCCGGGCAATTGCTCTGGTCAACAAAACAACTAGCACAGCAGAAAGCCACTGGTAAGTGTTTTTCAATTATAAATAAGCAATGCTAAATGCTCAACATTAGGCATTATTATGTGATACAACGAATGTTTAATGCAGAGTTGTATTCCCTAAATAACTATTTGTCAATACAAGTACCCCCCCTAAAAAAGGAATGTTTTCAATGCTCATAAATTTTTGTTTCTTTTTTTGTTGTTGTTGTTTTCTTTAATGGTCCATGTTTAGAGGCAATGCAAATGATTAGACACTTTCTGGATGTCAACCCACTTCCTATGTCAGCGGCATCAGCTGCAATAACAGTTGATATGATCCAATTTTATGAGGTCTGCAAGCATTTGTCTCTTGATAAATGTTTAACTTCCTTTAAAAATTTTGCACACAGCCAATTGAACAGTTGATGTGACTTATAGATTGATTTTAAATAACACACTGTCTCACATAAGCTCTGTATTTACTGCATGGATGGCTAAACTAGGCCAATTTCATGCTATGTTACAATAGCATGAAGAGTTCTTTAGGTCTTTTTTACTTATTTATATACTTTAAACAAGGAAAAATATACTCTTGGGAGATATCTTACATAGCAAACCCAATATATTATTCCATGAAGTGTAAAGGATCCTTTTTTTTCCCCAAACAGGACCTAACAAATTACACTGTAGTACTTACTACTGTACTGCAAAAATGTGTCACTGACTTACAACATATGAGAAAACAGCACCATGGTAATTTAATACCATTGGTATTACAAGATTAAAATAGCATAGGATTTTCTACTGAAACCAATGACAAAAGTATCACTAACTGGAAGAAAAACAGGCACACAAATGCCTACACAGAATCAGTGTTTTTGTCCAGTAATTACCGGTAGTAGGAAGAATTAATAAATCATCTTAACTTCTCCAACCTAACTGTAACTTTATCAGTTTTCAGTAAGAATCATAGGCAGTGATAGGAGAGGGAGAAATGGAAGTACATATTTAGAATTAACAAATCAACATACAAAAAGCTTGATGACTGATGGATGATATGAAAGAGATGTAGAATACCCTGTTTTTTAAGGCCCGCACTTATGGATGCAAAGAGGATGTAAAACATTAAAAAAAGCTTACCATCCGTTGGAAAACGCTATGCATCCGTTGTGTACTCACTGCATACATGTTTCATACGCTCTATCCATTGAGCATCCATCCACTGCAATTTCATCCATGCAAGAAGTTTTGAGCTGCACAAAACTTTGTGAATGGATGAACTTTCCACCGCGTACGATGTACATCCGTGACATGTACGGGCAACAAACGTTCTATGTCCGTTATCATCTGTTAAACATCTGCTGTATCCTCTCTGCATCCTCTGGCCATCCCCTCAACTCACATCCGCTGCAGCTGAAAATGGAAAGAGGGAGGAAAGATAAGGTACATGGAACATCTACACAGCGTTTGTAGCATGGAAATAGAAAGGATGTAAGCATATGCATCTCATATATAAAGTATTCAAAACAGACAAAACGTTTGTATCTGGGATGTATCTCGTATATTTAGGATGTCTGGAATATGTCTAGAGTATGTTGAAGGACACCTAGCGGACAACCAATATTTTGTATAAAAAGGAGGAGAAAATCATCTGGATCTCAGTATGAGTCGAGAAGCCGTGGTGTACAGACTTCATCACCCTTGGTCTTGGTCTTCAACATCATCAATTGTTCTCCACCATGGATGATGACACAGTCCATATGATAGCTGCATTCATTCAGCACCAGAACCAAAACCTGTTCAGACTGTATCAAGTTTTACACAGAAGGAGAAGAAGGAGACGTCCAAGAGCAGTGTGGGTCCGAAGATGGATCGTGAGAAGAATGGAGTTTGGACTATTAATATTAGTTTGGACTAGTAATATTTTTATTGGAACCAAGCAACACAACACAAGCTTGCTCAAATCTCAACTCTTCATCAGACAAACATATCTGAAAAACTGGAAGGAGATGAAGGGAAATAAAGTATTTCTGATATTTAAGCAATGACATCTGCAATTCAAAATAAAAAACTCATCAAGCACATTTGCTAAAGGTGAGGTCACATCAGCTGACGGATGCAAAATGTATGTAAAAAGGACACAGCGGATGAGCAAATTTTCCATCCGTTGTTATCCGCTCTCAAAAGTGCCCCATATTTGCATAAAGAGAATGGACAACAACGGAAAGGAACGGACGTGGGGAGGACGTAGCGAGGATGTTAAGCGGATGTTCAACGGAAGCCTAGTGGATGGAAGTGGATGGAAGCAGATGACACATCTGCAGGGCTTCCGTGGGAGAAAAGCAAAGCGGACGCACAGCGGAAGGAGCGGGTGCATAGTGGATGCGTAGTGGATGACATGGATACATCACGGACACCTAGCGGATGCCTAGTGGATGCAAAGCATTCACTGCGCATGCGGGGAGGATTCATTGCATCAGCCCCACGGATATAAAGGGAAGCAGCTCACAAGCAGGTCACCATTCAGAAGAAAGACCTGCTGCCAGACACATCTTCAGCCATAGGGAAGAAAAGGAAGCCTGTGCCTATGCCTACCAGCCCTGGCAAGAAGGACAGGACCACCATCCCACCCCCTGGCGCTGACTCTGCTTCTGCTGGGGCTTCTGCTGGTGCAGCTCCTGGTGCTGGTGCTTCTGCTGGTGCTGACTCTGCTGGTGCTGCTCCTGGTGCTGGTGCTTCTGCTGGTGCTGACTCTGCTGATGCTACTGTTGGTCCTGCTGGTGCTGCTGCTGGTGCTGACTCTGCTGCTGCTGCTACTACTGCTGCTGCTGCTGCTGCTGCTGGTGGTGGTGGTGGTGGTGGTGGTGTGGAGGACCAGCCCCTAGAACCTCAAAGCCCTGCTGATGAGGGCTCAGAAGGCCCTGCCAGAGGGAGGAAGAGGCAATCGCATGAAAAGGGGGAGAGGAGATAGTACTCCATTGCAGAAGAACATGAGGAGGAGGTGCTCAAATGGCTGAGGAAGAACAAGTACCTCTGGAGGAAGGGACACAGGCTCTATCGAGACACCAAGCGGAAGCAGGCAGCTTGGAGAGAGAAGGCGGAGAGCCTGGGCTACACTTCGGATGTCATCCTGGGGTGGTGGAATCACATGCACATCTGGTACGGGAAGCTGCACCTGAAGAAGTCTGGCCAGGCCGCGGTCAAGCTGATGGACTGGGAGACCTACATGATGGCCAAGTGCAGCTTCTTGGAGGGTGAGATCCACCACCGAGGAGGAGCCCCTCTGTCAACCCTCTCTCTCAGGCAGCCCACAGACAGCCAATCCTCTTCTGGCCAAGAGTCAGCTCCTGTGTCCAGGCAGTTATCTTTGGAGCGCCCCACAACGGAGACCCCCCCAACAGCTGCACACCCCATGCCGGAGCACATGGAGGATCCCCTGATGCAGATGGAGCAAGAAGAGGCTGCGGCCACCAGAGATCAACCCACCCCCACCCCCAGCTCCACCTCCACAGAAAGCAGGCAGAGAGGCAGACCGGAGGGACAGAGCCACACTGTCCTCTTGGAGATCAGGGACACCATCAAGAGCAGCGTAGATCTCCTCTCTCGGCTGGTACACTTCGAGATTCCATCCTCTAACCGAAAGCCCTTCCTCACCTACGTGAACCAGACCCTCATGGAAATGCCCGAAGCACAGTACCAGGTGATCAAGGAGAGGATCACAGGTCTTCTGTACCACCCTCCAGGCCCAGCTGAACCTGCTCCCACCCAGTCCAGGTCTGCTCCTCCACCCCAGGTGATGTCACAGCCCTTCCAAGGCTTTCAACAGCCCCTCACCTACCAAGGCTACAGATACCAGGACTTCCAGCAGCACAGGCAGCCCTTCCCAGTCCAGGCACAGGTTCCTTGCCTGCCACAGATGCCACCGATGCCACAGATGCCACCAACGCCTCACCTCGCTCAGCTGCAGATCAGACAGCCCCATTACACTCCTCCTTCCTCCACCCCATAGCCAAGCCCAGCCTCAGAACATGTGTCATTGGTGTTGGGACTGACATCCCATGTCCTGGAGGAAGGGCCTCTCAACATCACGGGACTGAGCCAACTCTCTGAGAGCTTCCTGCACACACCATCCCCTGTTGTCCTCCCGGGGCCAGGCACCCCAATGGCACCTCAGACCAGTACTCCAGCCACTGCCACCTCCACAGCCCCTGGACCCTTCACCCCTGAGACCATGGACATGCCTCATTGTGACTGAGAAGAGTGCCAGAGACTGGGTTGTTACCTGTTGACTTTATCTTTGCTTGGGACACTTTTCTTGGTTCATTTTGCTTTTTTAATAAAGTCCTACAGTTTGTTATTAATAAAGGTTATCTTTGCTTCACACACTTGGTTCAGTTCTTTTACATAATAAAGTCTTGGTGGAAACTTTTAGAAATGGTTTAAGCCTTTGCATGCTTGTGAGATGGGTTAGGATGGCTGTGGGATGGATAAGGATAGATGTGGGATGGATAGCTGTGGGATGGGTAAGGATAGCAGTGGGATGGGCAGGGATACCTGTGGGATGGGTAATAGCTGTGGGATGGGTAATAGCTGTGGGATAGATAAGCCTCCAGTGCAAGCATAGTAGGACTGTATGGTCCACCCTCCCACCATCAAATTAAATTGATTAACAATTTAATCATTCATCAACACATTTCAACATAAACTCAACTCTTTATTAAATGCCCTGTTCATTGTAGGACCACTCAACATACATTGCACAATCTCATCAGTGTGATGAGACAGGCTCAAGGAAGCATCCATTAATCATCTACCATCCTGTCTTGCCACTCCACTGCTCTAGCTGGGGAGTTGCACCAGTGTCTCAGGAGGTTGCGCTGCTTCTTCCCTTCACATGAAGCTCTGTTGGGGCCTGGCACATCCACAGTATCTATCAGGTTTAGTTCTTGCTTCCATTCACCAGGCCCCATGTCCCCATTGCCTTGTTAGCAGTCCACAAGCCTGTTCTGCAACACTGGGTAGCGGGTGTGCATGAGATTGTGCAGGATGCAGCAAGCTTCCACGAAGTTCCTCACGGTCTCTGGGTGATGCTGCATGGTGGTGAGAAGTACCTGGAACCTGTTGGCCAGGATGCCAAAAGCATTCTCTACCACCCGTCTTGCCCTGGACAGCCTGTAGTTGAAGATCCTCTCTTCACGGGTGAGGTATCTGGAAGTGTAGGGCTTCATGAGGTAGGTTCTGAGGGAGAAGGTGTCATCCCCCACAATGAAGTAGGGCACATATTGTGTGTCGTTGGGCAGGGGATCTGGATCTGGGAAGCCCATGATGAGGTTGCATTCCAGCCCCTCCTTGAGGTGACTTGCGTTGTATACCTGGGCATCTGAAGCTGACCCGTTGCCTAAAGTATCGATGTACATGAACTTGTAGTCAGCATCGACCATGGCAAAGAGGATGATGCTGAAGAAGTCCTTGTAGTTGTGATAAGTGGACCCTGAGTTGGCTGGAGATTTGCAGGCCACGTGCTTCCCATCTATGGCTCCAACGGGGTGGGGGAAGTTCCACTTCTGATACCACTGTTCTGCAACTTTCTTCCAGCCTTCTTCAGTGGTGGGGGCACTGGAGGAGCTCCTCCAGGTATTCTTCGATGATGGCCTGCACCACTTCTCTGACCACAATGCTAATGGTGTTATGTGGCACCCTACAGGCATACTGCATGTTCCTGTACGTGATCCCGGAGGCCAGGTGGTGCAGAGTCAGTGCCACCTTCAACCCAGTGTCCAGGCTGGGCCGTAAGTTGGTGTTTGCCTTGGTCAACCTGGGTCTCAGCTGCTCCACAACTTCGTCAAACATGGCGGGTGGCATCCTCATGAAGTGCTGGAATGCACGAGTGTCTTCGTTCCTCAGCTCCACCATCAGCTTGTCATACATACGTACTCTGCTCTTCTGGCGATCCATCTTCGGACCCACACACTTCTTGAATGCCTCCTTTTCCTTGTTTAGAACAGGTGAATGAGCCTGAAGAGGGCTTGGAACTGCTGTAGAATGATGGCGGCTACTAAAAAGAGTGTGCGACGATCCATGTTGGAGATGACTGGATGATGTGGAAGAGCAAGAGCAAGATCAAGGCTGAAGAGGTCTGCACACCAGGGCTGCTGGACTGAAAGTGAGATCCAGGTGATTTCCTCCCCTTTTTTATAGGAAATATCGGTTTTTCACTAGGTGTCCTTTTGCATCCTCTAGACATCCTCCAGGCATCCGAAATATACGAGATACGTCCCCTATACAAACATTTTTTCCATTTTAATGCTTTATATGTGAGCTGCATCCGCTTTAATCCTTTCTATGTCCATGCTACTAACGCTGCGCAGACGTTCTGCATCTGTTTCGCTTCCTCCCTCTTTCCGTTTTCAGCTGGAGCAGATGCGAGTTGCGCGGATGCACAGCGGATGCCAAGAGGATACAGTGGACGTGTAACGGATGACGACGGACGTAGAATGTTTGTTCCCCATATGTGTCACGGATGTAGAACGGACGCGGCAGAAAGTTCATCCTCTCAAAAAGTTTTGTGCAGCTCAAAACTTTTTGAGTGGATGAAATCTCAGTAGACGGATGCTGAAATGATAGAACGTATGAATCACGCATGCAGTGAGTACAGAACGGATGCATCGTGTTAACCAACGGATGGCAAGCATTTTTCTCTGTTTTACATCCTCTTTCCATCCATTAGTGTAGTGTGACATGGGCTTAAGATCCTGTCTTAAGCAAAATGGATCTTATTTCCCTACCCAGGTGTCCTTATCGTATAATTGTCAGAAAGGAACACAAATACAAGGAGTATCACAATTACAGTCCTGATGCTAAGGAAGTGAAAACCGAGAAGGAGCTGAGACATCTTATCTTTGCACCAAGTCAGACTGCGACAAAGCCCATGTTCATAACCTGTATATTGTCATAACAAGCCAAAAATTAATCATTCCACAACGAATGGAATATCATCTCCAAGTGCTGCATCAACAAGCTCATATGACTGGAATTAGGATAGGTCAAACCTTTGAATAACTGGACATTTACTTCCAATGCACAACAGTTAGAAACATCAGACTTATAATTTCTCATTTTGGCACAGAAGGCTATAATGCATTTATCAAATTTACATGTTCTAAGGATAATAATTGTACCCTGGCTGCTGTTAAATTATACAAAGCCAAGGTGATAATCTTTTAATTCTATGACATGCAGCATTGTGTTTGCAAGATACATCTGGGCAAGGATCGGTTCAATCCAAATTTCTGAGAATTATGTTTGCCTGCTCGATTCCCCATGGCAAATGCATTTATTTGGTTTAGCAGTGCTTTCTCAGAAGCCTAAATAAGCCACTAGTACTTGATATATTGACTGAAACAAGTATTTAAAGGCTAGTCCCTAGTCCAATTTATCCTGGTCAACAAATAGTCTTATTCTTGGAAGAAACAAATAGCTTCTGATTTTGCTCACTATCGATTCTCAACCCAGGCTTTTCTTAAACTGGGTTTAAAAAAGGCCACTGGCAAGACCAAGCAGAAAAGTATTCAGTAAAAATTTTTAAAGTGCTACAGCATCATATCACCATTATAAGGCTCTTCCCAACATTCCTTATGCTATTCCTGGTTTTTTGCTGTGTGTGTGTGTGTGTGTGTTACTGTCTCTGATCCAAGAAGACAGATGCTTATTCTGGCAAGTTTTTATTCTGGACACCTTTGAACATGGCAGAAAGGAACTGTATCCGAATCCCTTATAATGAATCCTATTGTGTAAGCTTGGATGTAGAGAGTCAAAGAATCACACGTTTTCTGTGTTGTCTCCTGTGATATATCTGGCACCAAGAGCTAATCTCTTCCTTCATCAGAAGATACTCAAGTTGGCCCCAATCAAAGCTGTGTTCTTATTAAGAGATTACTTCCATGAAATATCCATGAGCATTGAAAAAAATTTGTGTGGACATTTGTATAGTCACAGAGAATTCTTGTGCCTAATTAGATTTCCTCGGTGTATAAAAAAATGTCAGGTTCTTCAATTTTTTCTCATTTCTTTTTATTTTATCTTCTCAACATAATGCGATTTATATTAACAATCGAAGATTTTTAAATGTATGTCATAAATGTAACAATGTTTCAGGAAGGCACATTATCTTGAACATCAAAATGTCAAAAACCCTTTGGGACATTAAAGCCAAAAAGTTGATTCTTTTTTTCAAGTTGAGGCTAAACAGTCATCAGCCTGGGTTTCTTTAATCTGGAGTCTTACATTGAATAGGGAGTTGAGGACTCAACAGTTAAACAGCCCCTTTCTGATTCTATGACCATGCTAAGTACCATGCTTCCTCCAAAATAAGACCCTGTCTTATATTTTTCGCCACCAAAAAAAGGTGCCAGGTCTTATTTTGGGGGGATGTCATCCACTGACTAACCTCACTTGCACACATCACCCCAGCCTCCTTTTCACTGTCCGAGACCTTCAGGAACTTCTTCTGTGACTGGCAAGGCTTTCCTGAAAGCCTCTGCAGCCAACAACCAAGCTCTGGATTGATCCAGAGCTTTGTTGTTAGCTACAGAAGCCTTCAGAAATGGGCCAGCAAGGCAGGTGTCGGGGTGTGTGAGGCCTGGCTACAACTGTCCAAAGGTAAGTAGTAGGACAGCTCCACCACCCCCATCCCCACCCTAGGTTAATTTTTACCTGTGCAGTCTGGAGTGGGCAGGATCTTAATTAGGTCTTATTTTGGGGGTAGAGCTTATATTGGGTACACATGTAAAAATCAAGCTAGGATTTACTTTCAGAGTAGATCGTATTTTCAGGGAAGCTGGGTACATAGACTAAATTTGACTTAGAACAGATTCATATGTTCCTAATCCCCTGATTACATGCCTGAGACTGTTGTGTTTGAAGCCTAATGGTTTTCTCTCATCCTGGGAGCAGAGGAATACTTGCCTCTTCTCCCCAGTTCTTTGGAAGTAAAAAAAAAAAAGAACTCCAATTAGCATTTGATGACATGAAAGGGTTGTGAGTATATAAAGGGGATTGAAGGGAACTTTTTGGTAGTGGTAGCTATTAGTTATCCTTGTCCTTTCACTCTAGAGATTACACAGATGTTCCTTTAATTTGCATTTCAGAGTAATATATTCCAAGATAATAATACATTTCAGCCTCCACTATATTGGCAGATTGACTATAGGTCCTTGGCATTTATATTAAATTCATTCCAAGTCTCTCTTTTTCACATGCATTTATAGTGTGAAAAGTAGCTGTGCTTTGTTGAGTGAGGGGTTCCTTTTATTTAAAAAAAAAACATATTAATGAATTAAACTGAACATCCTGCCCAGTAACAACCCAGTTGTGCGCATTTATTGATCCTTCTGAGCAAAACTTTTATGGAAAAAGAGAAACTGTTCATCAGTTATCGAAGTCTGAGTGGGAATTCTGGGAATAGTCTTTCCTATTCATCTTGAAAGGACCAGGAAAGTGGAGATAATTTTTTTACTGGACACTATAGGAAAAACAATTGAAAATGTCAGCTTCTATAAATCTCAAGCCATTGTTTCCAAAGAAGTATCTAACAAGAACCATAGCTGGAGACAGAGTATTGTAGTTTTATTGAGACTTTATAGTGGTTTGTGTGACAGTGAGAACAGTTTTGGGTGTCTACTCAGCTATCTTTCAATCCCAATTAAAATTAAAGGTTTTAAATGCATCTCAGAAATTTATAAAATTTGTTGATCAGAAATGACAAAAACATAGTAGTGGGTATATGCATGTGTATTTAAATCATTTTCAGGGAGGCATCATTTTTTTAGAGGTTTGATGACACTTAACTTCTCCCATTAGAGTCTAAACATATTTATTCTTTTTATAGGCACATGCTGTGGGGAAAATGTCACTTTGTACATTTGAAACTGAATCAAGCTTTGAGCAAGACTGATTGGCTGTCTGTCTCCAGCACTCCATGATATTATAAGAAATGTCTGTTGTATAATCAACCCCTGAGCAGTTTTGCATTTTGGAAAAATAAAAAAACACTCTTACTTTTCAAATAAATAAGGAATGTAGACATTGATAAATTCCAAAAATCAGGAAGAATCTTGTAGACCTTTCCAAACTAATACATTTTAATGCAAGGTTCTAGTCCCATCTTAGACATGAAACCTGGCTGGGTGACTTTGGGTCAATAGTTGTCTCTCAGCCCAATTCATATCACATGATTGTTGTTGTTGTAAAGGGAAAATAGAAGGAGGAAGAGTTTTATATAAATCTGCCTTTTTGAATGATTTATAAAGCAATAAAGATGCAATTTTAAAAAAAAATCTAAGTAATAAATAAGAGCTGACATAATCAGAGTTGTAAATATATATAAATAAACATATGCAATACATATGATGAATGCATGCAAGCCTTTTTTTAAAAAAAGCAGGAACATACATAACTTGTCATCACACTGGTAGAAGTGGACAGCAACCACTGGATTTCCTAGTAAGCATGTCTGTCCTATCAGTACTGATGCTGGGCAAAGGACAGGAGTTAAATGTGTGCTGTCAGGTCTCATTTTATATTTGCACCTGGTTTGCTGCCTTAAAAATCACTTGTTTATCTCCAAGCTGGTCAGAGCTATCCTCAAATGTTGAACACCTGCTAAACAATATCAAGATGGAGAAATATCTTCCAGACTGATAGTACCTTCATTTCCCCTCACCCATACACAACAGGCACCAATTGTACAAATAGACTCCTTTTGAAACAAATGGGACTTCATTATCTACCATTCTCCTTCTTCCATGCAGTAGTACTAAAGTGTTGTTATTTACTGTGAGAACTAACAGATAAGTATGTCTGATCAAGTGCTGATAGCACTTTGGCACCTTATTCTGCCTTGGCAATGAAGCAGGCTGGTATTCTGCCCATACCATGAGTCAGGGAAGGAAAGAGGTGGCACAGATGTCACAGAGGTTACAACTCCTTTAGTGCCAGTTACTGGCAATAGAAGACTGTAACTGAAGTCAGAGTAATGGACAAAGGAGACATTATGCATCACTTCTTTTCCCTTGCTTCTTGTATGATGGGAAAGGATGAGCAGGGGGGAAACAGAAAAGTGCATTTTCTCACCCTCTTCATAGGAATGCAGGCAGCAGAGACACCTCTGACCCTCTGCAGCATTGTAACCACAGCAAACTATACATGGCTATGTACAGGTGCACCACTAGGGCATCAAAATGACATGTATCTAGAGATCGTGCAAAAGATCGCTGAACACATGCTTAAAATGTTTCCTTTTCCTTCACACATTTGGTACTGATGCATCTAAGCCATGGATGAGTAGGCTGCCATGGTATTGGGTAAAGGGTCTCAATGAGCAATAATTCTGAGGTAAAATGTATCTTTTAAAGTTGTAAAAGCAAATATTCCTAAAGGCAGAAGAACCCTGTGTCACCCATGGTTGTAGAATAAAAGATGCTGCTTCCCATGGAGATTGGAAAAGAGACAGGAGAATACCCACTCCTTCCCCCATTTTCCCTTCTATGGGGAAAAATGAGTCAGAGAAAGTCTGAGCCCCAAAGTCTTATTTCTCCTACTCCCACTTTTCCTGCTCATCCATGATGGTTGGAAGAAAAATGGTGTTTTAGCCTAGTAGAATAGCTCTGATTCGTTTATTGGGGGAAAAAATGGCCCTGAGACTGAGGGACTAGGGGGCATTAGGCATCCATGATGGCAATAACCTCACATGGCCAAAAGTAGCAGGGCAGATCCTTGGCCTTTCTTTGCTATTTCAAATGTGTTTCCACTAACCAGAATAGATCTGAAATGAAAAAATAAATTCCATATTATATATTGTGTGGGGCTGTGATTAGAGAGTAAGGGAGATAGAAACAGAGACAGAGAGAAGGATGTCAGGTGGGGTATCAGATATCAACATGGTATCTGTACAACTGAAGCCTGGGCCTTCTTTATATGTATTCCAGGCATGACATCTGTAGAAACAAGATGAAATTTTAATCATATTGGTGGATATTAATTTAACATTTTTAGCTTTCACTCTAACACACATACCAATACCCACTGACATACAATACAGATTAACAGAGTTGAAAAGGACCTTGTAGATCATCTAGTCCAATCCCCCACCTAAGCAGGAGATCCTATACCATTTTTGACAAATGGCAGTCCACCCTCTTCTTGAAAGTCTCCAGTGACGAAGCTCCCACAACTTCTGAAGGCAAGCTATTCCATTTTGAATAGGAGTATAAAGTTGCTCTTTTTCAGGTAGCATAATATATCTGGAGCTACACCCCTAATTTGGCTTTTTGTGTTGAGTTAGGGTGATGTGTATGAACTGGAGATATGCCACTGCTATCCTAAGGGGATAAATGACCAATTCACACACACACACACTTATTGCTGTCACTTTTAAGCCTCCTTTCCACTCTCCCTTCGTCTATAACAGAAACCAACCACATTTCAGAGAGAGTTGCTATAGTCAGAGCCTCAGATCAATATTGTCTCTCAGTCAGAAGCAGATGAAGAAAGATGCTTCTTCAGTCCAAAATCAATCTCTGTGCTGGAGATTCCTTCTATATTCATTGAGAAATAATAGCAGAAAGAGATTCCAAAACACAAGGAAATAATTAAGCACATCTGAACATGCAAAAGATGTACAAAGAGGTTGGGGGATGGTAGTTGCCTTTCACAGTTGCTTTGGTAGCTTGAGATGAAAAAAGAGCAGGCTATTTGCCAGAGTTAGGAACCATCTGCAGTCAAATGATGGGAAATAAATTAGTGTAAAAATGTGAGGATACATGCATTAAAGTGCATGACACAATGAGAAAGCAAAGTGCAATTCCAGCCACAGATAATATCCAATTGCTATGCCAAGTGAGAACTCTGTTCCTTCCTTAGCTGAAGCTGATTGTGCTTTCCAATTAGGAAGCACACTGTTTTCCCTGCAGATTAGTACTCACCAGTCAGTATGCAAATGCCAACAAAGCCTCCGTTCATCATTTCCCAATCTAATTATTGGCGAAGAAGACAAGCAGTGAGCATTGCAACTGTGTTATTGACTGCCACTTTGCCTGCTGCTTATACATGACAAAAATTGCATCCTTTGCAGCTGTTACCAAATCAAATATTATTCATATAATTCATGAAGTTGTGGATCCATTACAAATTGTTTCTATTTGGGAAGGATTCTTCTTTCCTAAGACTTGTTGATAGAGATCTTAGACTTCAAAATCCATATGCTGTATGACTGCTGTACTGTTTTTCAAATTTCTTTGCTCCTGCTTTCTGATTTGTTCTTCCATTTCACCCCCTAGTTTATTTATTGAAACACAAACACACAACCTAAAAAAACTTTATACAAATATATTCTGGCTGCAATGGAATTAATCCTTGCTGGAGAGAATGAATTCTCATGAAACATTAAGGACGCAGATAGAATATGGAATTGTGTTATCTGCTACATAAAGATGAGACTTATGTGTTTCCACATACATCTATCAATATGATAGGTATACTTTTATCTCTAAGAGCATAAATATTACTGTGGATATATCTCTGTGCTGATATAAGTCAGTGATTATGTCAGTGTGATATGGATGTTTATAAGAAATGCCCATTGAGAACCAATTAATAAAACCCACCTAAAAATAGTCTTCTGTAAGTCTATAAGTGTGCGGGTCTATTAATTCCAGAACTGCAGCCAAGGTAGCTGGAATGCCTTAGGAAACCCCCACCACAAAAACCAAAACTGAAAAATTGTGCCCAATATCATCTTAATGGTCAGTTTATCAAGAATGGCAATCTCTGAAAAAAAAGTTACTTTATGATTCCATTTCACTGAGCATCCAGTAAAAATTAAGTAACTGTTAAGATTCCACTTTAATGGGAATTCAGCTGAATCTAACAATTCCCTTTGTTTAAAAAATAATAACTATAGGTTTAGGAAAAGAAGAGTGAAGTTCCTAAAAGATATTCCAATGCCCCTGACTGCCATCTAGTGGTAGATTATTTTCAGGCTGTGATACAAAATTGATAGCATTCAACTTCCTCTGTTCCTGAACACAGAAATCGAGATAAAACATTCTTACCATAATTACTAAAAAGTAGGACTCAGTTCCAAGCCATGATAATGATTAGATGCATCATACCTTCTTACTGTACCATCAGCCTCTTAATTAATAAATTTCTAATTAAAGAGACTGGACTATCAGAAATGGTGTAGGGTCTCCTGCTTGGGCAGAGGGTTGGACTAGGTACAAGGTTCCTTCCAACTCTGTTAATCTGTATAAAGCATGCAGATGGAAAGGCAGATTTTTTTCTAAAATCTTGAAAAAATTCTAAAATTTGTCATCATCCAAATGTAACTGAGTGGTAGAACAGGATCTTTTCACTTTTAGTGAAAACCCAGGTAATATTTGTTGTTACTACTGTTGTATATTATAATAATTACTTATTAATGAACTACTAAAGGCAAACAGGCAGAATAAAATGAGATTAGAAATTTTAAATTATTATTTAATCATAGCCATAATACATGACTGATTTATGACACTCTCCTTAAATCTTGCCCTTCAAAATCTTGCTCCCACAAAATTCACATCATTGCTGAGGACAAATATCAGTTAACTGATTAACAAAATGGAATAAAATATTTCCAAAGTAGATTAAAAGAATGCTGTACATAATATCCTGCATTTCGTATATTGAATCTGTAAATATGATTTCTTATCCTTTGGAATACCTGTTCCTGAACAAGGTCCACCTGATTGACATCCACTGTAATGATGCCAATCAAAACCAAGCATTTAATAGTGAGTGCCATACCATGTTCACTAATCAAATAGGTGGCAAGAAAATAGGGGCAAGCAGGCAGAATACAGGATATGTAGACAGTAAACACAGTGTCAGACATAAAGATCTCAAGTGCCGATATGCAAATGCACAAAGTCTGGGGAACAAACAGGGAGAACTTGAACTACAAATACATGAAGGTAAATATGACGTAGTTGGAATAACAGAAACTTGCTGGGATGAAACCCATCACTAGAACATACTGGTAGAAGGATACAAACTATTCAAAAAAAAAAACACCAGACCCCATAAAAGAGGAGGTGGAGTTGCACTGTATATAAAGGACCACTATATTGCTATTTAGAAATGCATGAAATCAAAAATGAAAACCTCCTAGAATGCATATGGGTCAATATAAAAGAAAAAAAGAATGACATGGCCATAGATGTATATTATAGGCCACCCAATCAAGCAGAAAATATAGATGTCCTTTTTGCCAGCCAATGAAAAAACATATGCAGGAAAAACACAACAATAGTAATGGGAGACTTCAATTATCCTGATATCAATTGGAAAACTAATTCTGCACCAAATGAGAAATCAAATAAATTCCTAACCAACCTAGCTGACAACTTTGTTGTCCAAAAGGTAAAGGGTGAGACTAGAGGGACAGCCATACTGGACTTAATTCTTACAACAGAGAAGAAGAGATAGAGGGAGTTGAAACTGCAGGAACCTTGGGTGACAGTGACCATGTCCTACTAGAATTCAACATAACACAAACACAAGCAACAGAACATAATGACACCAGACTCTTGGATTTTAAAAGAGCTGATTTCAATAAACTCAGAGAGAACTTGGGAAAGATTCCATGGATGAAAATCCTAAAGGGGAAAACAACTCAAGAATCTTGGAAAACTCTAAAAGGTATGATCATAGAAGCCCAGATCAGCATAATACCACTGAGAAAGAAAAACAAGAGATCCACAAAGAAACCAACATGGTTGCACAAAGATCTCTCTGGCAAATTGAAAGAAAAAAAGGACAAGTACAAAAAATGGAAATAAGATAAGATAAGATAAGATAAGATAAGATAAGATAAGATAAGAT
>BLBF01000062.1:1894590-1954592 GCA_015471245.1 Laticauda colubrina | reverse complement strand
ATAAGATAAGATAAGATAAGATAAGATAAGATAAGATAAGATAAGATAAGATAAGATAAGATAAGATAAGATAAGATAAGAACTTTATTGTCATTGTACAAGTACAACGAAACTGTAGATGCACCCCAGCAACTGTTTGCAATACAATAAAACCAGAGCACTTAAAGATGAAGATAAGAAAAATGGAGTACCCGCGTCTCCATTTGCAATTAGAAAATATACATCCAACACTGACTGTAATGTTTTGTCGAGTGTAAGACACAAGAGATGGATTGTACTGTTATATGTTATTATACATCTGAATGAAGCATTGTGATTTCATATCTTTTCACATCTTAATAAAGTGGTGACTTTGTATTTATTTGCAGTTCGGATGGTCCAGGGAAACAAACTATTTGTTAGTCTAGTGGTATGGGATTTTATTGACCTAAAGCGCTGTCCAGGTGGCAGCAGGTCAAAAAGATAATTGCCAGGGTGTGAGGGGTCTTCTATGATGGCCTTGATTCTGTTTTGGTAGCAGGACCTGGCTAAGTCTTCCAGGGAGGGCAGAGGGCAACCAATGATCTTTTTTTTTTTTTTTGAAGAAAATTTTATTGATTTTTAGAAACAAACATAAACAAACACAACACAGAACATGAAAAACATAAAACCTCTTTTCTGAAAGCAGCCTGATCCCGGGTTACATCTCTTTGTACAGACACCAATTCAAATTCATGCTCATTTTTATATACCATTCCATATCTTATTACCATTCTACATTTTCTATATAGCTTCTCCACTCTTTTAACTTTCTTAATTTTATTTTTATTTGTTTCATCTCAAATCAGATCATTATATTTATATTCTTTGTCTGTCCTATTTCAGCTGTCTATTATCTTTTCTCATTAAACAAAATTCCTCCTGTGGTCACTGATTGGAGTATGACGCCTTTATATCTTTCCCCTAAAATTATAACACTTAATGTAGAACATAACTTCCATTCGGATTCTGCGTAGTACATTAAAACTACACGCTACATTTTAAAAAGAAAAAAATATATAAATATATAATATAATTAAAACAACGATCTATACCAATTAAATTATATCATTAATGTTAATATTCATTTAAATTTTAAATATTTAACACATTACTTTTCAAGTAGGTATCATGCTTCTATGGGAACGCTTATAAGCTTTCCATAATTACTTCCCCCCCCCACTTCATTTGCATTTTAAAACATTATGTCATTAAAATGTTCCCATTCCTTTCTAAATTAATTCTCTCATTTAATTCATTCCATTTATTTTATTCACAAATGTTTCACTAAATCAGACGTTGTTTCCAATTTTCTAACATTATTTCTAAATAAAATATAACAATACAATCATGTGTACCTTTGCAGAATCACTTTTTCAATTAAATTTTTACCCATTATCTCTAAATAAATCCTGTTTCTTTACATCTTGCTTCACACCCTTGTAGCCTCTCTTCCCTTCCCTCCTTCTTTGATTTCCCTTTTCTGTATTCCCTTTTTCTGTTGCTTTCTCACATTATATCCACTTTTCTTTCCCCTCTTTCCCCTTTCTTCCCCAAGTAGAGTTACTTGTTCATTTAAAATGGTAGAGATCGCCATTTCTCAGAATTGAAAAATGGAACCAAGAGAGCCCTTCCCTTCTTGTTCCTCTTCTTTCAGATTTTTAAATTCAATTTTTAGTTCATCCATAAGTGATGCCATTGTAGAGGTTTTTTTTTCTTTTAAAACAACCACCCAAGTGTTTTTAATCCTTCAAATATAGTTCCAAAAGTCCCAAAGTCAGCAAGCAATCCAAATACACACAAGCTGTTTCTTTTAACACCTTCTTCCTTTTTTTAACTTTCTCTTCCTGGGGTTAGTATTTAGTTACAAAGTTCCAGTTAAAATGTATCTTTTAGAAGTCCTGTTAAAATTTAACTTTAGATTCTTTAGATTCCAGGCTATCTCCTCCTTCCAAATCCTGTTCTTATTTTCTTCCTCTCCCTTCCCACTTACAGCAAAAAATAAAAATTCCTTCTCTTTTTTTTTCCTTTTATATTCAGAAATCTTTATTATCCCCTTGGCATTAAGTTTTCCAGCTTAAATACCTGTTGATGCCAAAGCAGATTTTTCCGATTTCTCATTCATCTCTGTTTGCTGTCAATGTAAGGAAGGAGAGTGAAAAATTTTTTTTTACCTTTTCACTTTCATTCGCTGCTTCCAAATCTTCTTTGGGAGTGATGTATCCTTTTTTAAAATTTGAGTTTTACTTCAGCACTGTCTTCCTCCTGCACATTCTTTTCTGGATGAGGGCTTCTTTGAGGTGGCCATTTCTGACCGCCACTCTTCCGCCTTTGGAAAAGGGAGTTTAGCCAGCTGGGGAGGAAAGATGTGGCTTTCCTTGACCCTGCTGGAATCTTCCCCATCTTCACCAACCTCTACAGGGTGGCTTAGCCCCAAAGCCAGCTGGCTCAGGGCACTCCAGTGGCACGCCCAGGCAGAAACCGCACACGGACATAATATATTTAGATTTCAGCAAGGCATTCGACAAAGTAGACCACAACCTACTTCTTAGTAAGCTAGAAAAAAGTGGAATAGAAAGCACCACATAGATGAACTCGCAACTGGCTGGCAAACTGTACTCAACAAGTAGTCCTTAATGGGTCTAAGTCTACATGGAGGGAAGTAAGCAACGGGGTGCCACAAGATTCCATCTTAGGCCCAGTACTCTTCAATATCTTCATTAATGACTTAGATGAGGAAATAGAAGGGGAATTTACCAAATTTACAGATGATACTAAGCTGGCAGGAACAGCTAACACCCAAGAAGATAGGCTCAAGATCCAGATGGAACTTGACAGACTAGAACCCTGGGCCATATTAAATAAAATGAAATTCAATGTAGAGAAAAGTAAAGTCCTACACTTAGGCAAGAAAAACCAAAAGTGCACATATAGACTGGGTGAAACCAGGCTCAATAGCAGTAACTGTGAAAGGAATCTTGGAGTCTTAGTGGACAACAAGCTAAATATGAGCCTGCAGTGTGCAGCAGCAGCCAAAAAGGTTAATGCAATCCTAAATTGTATTAACAGAGGGATACAGTCAAGATCAAGGAAAGTCCTAATGCCACTCTATAAAGCCTTATTAAGACCACACCTAGACTACTGCATCCAATTTTGGTCACCACATTATAAATGTTGAGACTCTAGAAAAAGTGCAGAGAAGAGCAACCAGGATGATTAGGTGACTGGAGGCTAAAACATACAATGAACGGTTACAGGAACTGGGCATGGCTAGTCTAGTGAAGAGAAGGACCAGGGAAGACATGATAGCAGTCTTCCATATTTGAGGGGCTGCCACAGAGAGGAAGGGGTCAAGCTATTTTCTAAAGTGCCTGTAGGCCAGACAAGGAATAATGGATGGAAACTGAACAAGGAGAGATTTAACCTGGAAATAAGGAGAAACTTTCTGACAGTGAGAATAATCAACTAGTGCAACAGCTGGCCCTCAGAAGTTGTGGGAGCGCCAACAGTTGAAACTTTCAAGAAGAGATTGGACTGCCATTTGTCAGAAATGGTGTAGGGTCTCCCGTTTGGGTGGGAGTAGATGGACCTTCAAGGTCCCTTCCTACTCTGATTATCTGTTAAATCTGTGATATACAGTTCCTAAATTTAGAGGCGGTATTCCAGAAGGGACTGATTAAAACAGAATAGAGTAGGTAGAATTACTTCATATGATCTGGACTCTGTGGTCCTGTTAATACAACCCAAAATAACATTTGCCTTTTAGTACACTTTTCCCTTTCAAGTTGCAATCTCATAGGATACTCAGATCCTTTTGAAATATGATGTTGGGAAACCAGGTTGCTTCAATCCTCTATTTGTGCCTTTCATTATTATTATTTTTTGTCTCTACAGTTGCAAGAATTTACATTTCTTTGTTAAATTTTATCCTGTCATTGGTCTGCTCCTCAAGCCTGGATAGATTTTTTGGGGGAATTTCTCTTTCTTTCCTACTTTTATCCCATGCACATTTGACTGACATACCCTCAAATTAAAGTCATTAATAAAACATTACAATGGGTATGGATCAGAACCCATGGAAAACCACCCCATGCTACTTTTCAAGTACTTTCTGGTGACCGCCTTATATCCTTTTTTGCTGTGTACCTGCTCTTCCACTGTGGTTCTTGGATTTCTTTGATCCATAGGCCTGAGCTTATTCCAATGTGTTTTGTGAAGCAAGGCCTAACCATTCTTGGTCAGGTGGCTATCGGCTTTTTTTCCCTGTATGAAACCTGATATCATTGTTAAGTTCCATTGGCCCTGAGAGCTCTAGTTCAGGGCTGTCAAACTGCCAGCCCATGGGCTGGATGCATCATGTGCTGACCATGCCCACGCCTGGTTTAGCAAAGGGGGGGAACGTCCCGATATGTCACGTGACGCTGTAACAATATGAGTTTGACACCCCTCCTCTAGATCCTCTTGCTTACTGCTCATTCTCCTCTGCTCCTTCTGAGAAGCTTTCCCTGAACTTCTCACATTCTCTGTTGCAGTATAAAACTCTTTCCTGAAGCTTTTTTTCTTCATACAATAATAAGAACTTGCATTTCCAGCAGGTGCAGTTTGGGTTTGCTTCAGGCAAAAAAAAAACAAATATTACCCATACTTAGCAGATTGCCACACAGCTTTCTTTACTGTTCCTGCTGTTTGGAACTGATTGGTATCCCCAGAGACACAGATATGTTCCTCTTTTTTTTGGCTCATTCTCTGGAGAGCTGGTTTCCTTATAGGTCTCCTGAAACTGCTTCAATTAGGTCAGGAGTGAGCAATGTTCCAACTGTATTCAATGGGCAATCAGCAGCAGATACAAAACAACCAGCAGCAATCAGTCAGTGGTCTGTATCTCCTTAATTCTTGTTGTCTCTTCTTCCTACATTGTATTCTCCTTCTGCTCTTGCCTCAATTGAACCCAAATACAAAACTCCCCTTTCCTCTTCTTGTTCATTTCTTTGGTGAAGTAGCTGTCCAGAGGTTTTCCTTCCCTTTGCATTCCCTTAAAAAAAAACCTTTTTTTTAAAGCAAGCAATGCTTTACTCACACATAATAGGCCATCAGCAACCCAACAGGAAATTATTATTATGGTGTCAACTAAAAAGATACATGGCCACTTCTCATAAATCAATTTTATTTTCTCTGAGAGATGAGGCTAGAGACTTATGATTTGAATGGGGGTTGATTTTGTTGGAGTCCTTTGTTGTACACTCAGTCAGATATTCAGACTGGATTTCACATTTTTATCCTTCCCAAAGACTTGCAATGTTAGGCAGATGTTGATGTTTGATGGTGTTTAAAGGTTTCCTCTCAGGATGTAAGCTGTTCCAAGTAAAACTGCCATGTGCAATTGACTGATTGTGATTTTTGTCAATGCTGAATGTGTTCAAGTGGTGATTTACTTGTTTCATGATTATATCCAAGGCGTATATTGCTGTTAGTATATCTTTGCTTTCTTTTGCCTCAGTCATTCTATTTCTTAGAACTTAGACTTATAGTAACTTTATTGTCACTTTAAATGCGCACTAATTGTCATACATTAAAGTGAAATTTTGTTGCATACAGCTCTCAGAGGGTCACCACCTCCAATATATACTACATAAAGAAGATAAAATTAACAAACAAATAAATAAACAAGCAAACAAACATGTTTCTATTTGCAAGTCTTTATGTTTTATAATTTTTCTAGTCCTTTCTCTTCTATTCTGCTGCTCCTGTTACTGCCATGTCCATTGTCCAGTCCACTATCCATGCTATGTCCACTATCCACTATTTTGGTCTTTCTGATTGACAATTATTGTCTTTTTGTCTTTCTTATTGACAGTTGTGAATCCTGATCCCTGTCGATTTGAATTCTAAAGTCCCAGAGCACTTTAGCTTCTTCATTATTACATTACTATCATTACTGAATTATAAGTTGTTCTGGGAACTTAAACCACATGCACTTCTTAATAAATAATACAAATGTTGTGGCTCAGATTTTGCCCTAAATGCTTTGTGAAGTTTGCATGTCACCCAGTTCCTTTAATATATTCTCCTATGCCTAGCTTTGATTGCTGTGTCCATTTTAATAGGTGTAACTATTCATGTCATAATCACATAATTCTAATATCTTCTTTGCCAGTCCTGGATACAACCTGATTCAGAGGAATTCCAAAAAATCCTGCAGAAACTAAAGTAATTACCCATAATAAAATGTACTCTACAGGCATCATCAAAAAATCGGCACCTTTTTTTAGCCTTGTGATTCCTTTAACAGTTCATTCCAATTCATTATCCATCGTCATTTTCTGCAACCAGCAGTTGTTTTAAACTTAATTTGCATTTGTTCTATATGTGAGTCAATCCTTTCAGCTTGCCGTTATTGTTAAATTTTGGTTTGAACAATCAACCCTTCCCCTCTGCTAGTCCTTCTGGGTGATATAAATGAAGAGATTTCTGCATAGCTCTACTTATCTGAGTTTCTCCTCATGGAAAAACAATGAGTTGTAGAATTAGGATCCACACTGCAAACAATTACACTTAATTGTGGAAATTGTACCTTCAGTAGGTTGTTGGAATGAATAAAGAAGGGTAAGGGCTATTCAATGGTTCTTCCTATTGTTGGAAAAAAATATCTAGGTCCAGGTCCAAGCCGGGAGAAAGGCACTGGAGATAAAGTGGAAGCAGGAGGCTGATTGGAAAGAGGATCCATTTATTGATTAAGCAGAAGCACATAGGTGTTTCTGGGCAGCTGACCACATGGAATTGAAAGTGAGGGGCTTTTATACCTTTTCTTGGCCTTTGAACTTCAGCTTTCTGTTCCTGTGCAAGAACATGTGTTCTATTGGCTGATGTCAGACTCCCATGGGGACATGTTTGTCTGAACTCCCAGGTTTGGTTGAAGCTTGCTGGGTGATGCAATGTCCTTAGAAGATTGCAATGCAGTGGGCTCTGTGTCTTCTGCTAAATGGTCCTATTATGTCCTGAAGGACTATGTCTTAATCCCATCACCCTTGAGCTGAAGGTCTTTTATCTTGTAGATAGGCTGGTCCAGTCCTGTTGGGGCTATTAAGAAAGGTGGGAGCTGCTTTCCAAGAACATGTTTCTCCTTTAGGGAAATATAATATTCTGCCTTTTTTAATATTTCCCAAAATATTTAATTCTTCTAGGAGAGGGGTGGGTGCTAACTTTGTACACTATGTTGGATTGAATGTACAAAGATAATCCCTGGAAAAAATACATTTCAAAGGAACATCAGAACAGAACAGTCAAGAAAATAATTTGTAACTAAAAAAAAAGCTTTTGGGTAAATTGGTGTGCTATTTCACTTGTTATGGAGATTCATGAAACTAAACTAAATGAGATTAACCAAAATGCTAAATGCCTGGTCTTTAGATGTTAAGCAAGGATTTATATGTGTATAGGCACACCTCCCAAAAATCCTGTACAAGATATAAAACATTTGTATAAGATGATTGGACTGAAGATACACTTTCAGCCAAGCCAAGATCCAATGCGGTGACAGCTCTTCAGGCACTGTAATCCTTTTTCACAAGGCAAAGTTCTTTGTGTCTTCACTGTTCCTTTGCTTGCCCTCTGCTTTCTCAACTATATTCTCCATTTGGCACTATGTGGATTAAGTGTGATCTTCCCCCATGCATCTGAGGATTAACCATGTTATCCCTCTGCAGTCATTATGAAGTCAGCTTACCCTTTTCATTTCAAAAGATGCTTTTCATTAAAAAAAAATGTCCTTTTCCCAGTTTTTTAAAGATATTCAGTAGTGAAGCTACAAGAGTGCCAGCAGCCAAGCAAAATGTGTGACCGTGTCACTCTCATTATCGTTCATTAAGTAGCATAGGGAAGGGGCATTTCTGATTCTGATCTCATAAGCCACATATCATCATGCACTATTATCTGTGCTACTTCTTTTTAACAGCAGCACCTACCAGATCAGTTACACTCTGAAGACTCTAATGCACATTAAATAAAGTAAGACAGAAGCACAGCGGATAACAGTTGTGGTCCAACACAGATTTGGAAAGTTACTTACTATCTAAAATGGAGTAGGAGCAAAAGCTGATTTGAAAAATATTGGTTGTAATGCCAAGTGTGCTAGGAAATATGAAATACATGCCCTTCAAGCTAGAAATTATGATATGCTTCAGAACAATGACTAAACGCACAAACTAGATTCCACCATAATTTGAATTAACTTATCAGTAATGAAAAAACAAAGAAAACATTTTTATGAGTTCTGTCAGATTTTATAATTAGAGCTCTCAATGTACCTTGCTGGAAGCAATGGACAGAATCTTTTACCTGAAGTTCCTCTTCCTCTCAAACTCCATGCAGGCATAATGCAATGATACAGTCAAGACACCATTGTGTGCAGACATTTACAATAGTTTAAGTCAGATGCCAGAATTTCCAGTTGAGACTATAATTAAAGCCCATGTCACACTGAACCAACGGATGCAAAGAGGATGTAAAACAGACAAAAAACCTTGCCATCCGTTCGAAAATGCGATGTACTCACTGCCTCCATTTGGCTTCCTCTCTATCCGTCCAGCATCCGTTTATGGACGTTTCATCCGCTCCAAAAGTTTTGGGCTGCCCAAAACTTTTGCGAGGAAAATGTATACAGTTCGTCCATTCTGCATACGCTACGCATCTGCTACGCATCCGTTACGCATCCGTTACGCATCCGTTACGCATCCGCTATATCCACTAGGCATCCGCTGTGCATCCGCGCAACTCGCATCTGCCCGGACGCAGGGAGGAAGAGGAATAGACGCGGAACGGATGCAGAACGGATGACAAGTGGATGCAGAACAGAAACAAAGCGTTTAAAGCGGAAAAAACGTTCGCAGAGGGGACCTATCTCGGATATTAAGGATATCTAGAGGATGCCTAGAGGATGCCTAGCGGAAAACCTATACTGCCTAAAAAAAGGGGGGAGCAACTCGCCTGCATCTCACTTTCAGAACAGCAGCCCAGCGGTGCAGACCTCTGCAGCCTTCATCTGCCTCTTCCTCTTCCACAGCATCCAGTCATGTCCACCGTGGATTGTGACAAAGTCCTTTCAGCAGCCACCATCCTTCTGCAACAGTGCAAAACCATCTACAGGCTCTGTGAACTCAACTACGGAAAGAAAAGGAGGCACCCAAAAAAAGTCTGGGTCCAAAGATGGTTCGCCAGAAGAGCAGAGGACGGACTGTACAACAAGCTGATAGTGGAGCTCAGGAGCGAAGACACTCGGGCGTTCCAGAACTTCATGAGGATGCCTCCAGCCATGTTTGATGAAATTGTGCAGCACCTGACACCCAGGTTGACCAAGACAAACACCAACTTCCCGCCCAGCCTTGAACCTGGGCTCAAAGTGGCACTCACTCTGCGCCACCTGGCCTCAGGGACCACCTACAGAAGCATGCAGTACGGCTGGAGGGTGCCACCCAGCACCATCAGCTTTGTTGTCAGAGAAGTGGTGCAGGCCAACATCGAAGAATATAAGGAGGAGCTCCTCCAGTACCCCTCCACTGAAGAAGGATGGAAGAAAGTTGCAGAGCAGTGATATCAGAAGTGGAACTTCCCCCACACCGTTGGAGCCATAGATGGCAAGCACGTGGCCTGCAAAGTGCCACCCAAGTCGAGGTCCACTTATCAGAACTACAAGGGCTTCTTCAGCATCATCCTCTTCGCCATGGTTGATGCTGACTACAAGTAAATGTACATCGATGCTTCAGGCAACGGGTCAGCTTCAGATGCCCAGGTATACAACGCCAGTCACCTCAAGGAGGGGCTGGAAAGCAACCTCATGGTGGGCTTCCCAGATCCAGACCTGCTGCCCAACGACACACAAGATGTGCCCTACTTCATCGTGGGGGATGACGCCTTCTCCCTCACAACCTACCTCATGAAGCCCTACACCTCCAAATACCTCACCCGTGAAGAGAGGATCTTCAACTACAGGATGTTCAGGGTAAGACGGGTAGTGGAGAATGCCTTTGGCATCCTGGCCAACAGGTTCCAGGTACTTCTCACCAACATGCAGCATAGCCCAGAGACCATGAGGAGGATCGTGGAAGCTTGCTGCATCCTGCACAATCTCATGCGCACCAGCTACCCAGTCTTGCAGAACAGGCTTGTGGACCTCCAACAAGGCAATGGGGACATGGAGGCTGTGGAATGGAGGCAAGGGCAAAACCTGATCAACACTGAGGATGTGCAAGGCCCCAACAGAGCCTCACGTGAGTCAAAGAAGCAGCGCAACCTCCGGAAACACTGGGCAACTCCCCAGCTGGAGCAGTGGAGTGGCAAGACAGGATGGTAGATGCTTAATGGATGCTTCCTTCAGACTGTCTCATCACACGGATGAGATTGGGCCATGTATGTTGGGTTGGCCTACAATGAACAGGGCGTTTAATAAAGAGTTGTGTTTATGTTGACATGTGTGGATAATTATTACATTATTATTGATAATAAAGGGCCGTAGGTGTGGCACCTGGGAGGCTGGACCATACAGTCCCACTATGCTTGTACTGGAGGTTTATCTATCCCACTGCTATCCTAACCCATCCCAAAGCTATCCTTACCCATCCCACAAGCATGCAAAGGCTTAAACAATTTCTAAAAGTTTCCAGCAAGACTTTATCAAAAAAAAGAAATGAAGCAAGTGTGTGAATCATAAATAGATTTTATTAACAAGAAGCTATAAGACAAAAATGAGTCTCTGGTACTCCTCTTGGTCGCTCAGTCCCAGGGGTGAAGGGTGCAGGTGCTGTGGAGATGGCTGGTGCTGGAGTGCTTGTCATCAGCTCCTCTAGAAGCAGAAGCAGCAGAAGCCCCAGCCCCAGAAGAGCGAGCCCATGCTGCAGAAGCCCCAGGAGAACCAGAGTGAGGGCCAGGGGGTGGGATGGTAGCCCTGTCCCTCTTGCCAGGGCTAGCAGCAGATGGCTGAGGCTTGGTGTGCTTCCGCATGGTTGTGGGGTTGCTGGCTGGCAGGGAGGCTGGCAGGGAAGCAAGCACCAAGGCTGGCAGGAAGGCTGGCAGACAGGCAGGCACCAAGGCTGGCAGGCAGACATGAACCAAGGCTGGCAGGAAGGCAGGCAGGAAGGCTGGCAGGAAGGCAGGCAGGCAGGCAGGCAGGCACCAAGGCTGGCAGGAAGGCTGGCACCAAGGCAGGCACCAAGGCTGGCAGGGAGGCAGGCAGGCAGGCACCAAGGCTGGAAGGAAGGCTGGCACCAAGGCAGGCACCAAGGCTGGCAGGGAGGCAGGCACCAAGGCTGGCAGGAAGGCTGGCAGGAAGGCTGGCAGGCAGGCACTAAGGCTGGCAGGCAGACATGAACCAAGGCTGGCAGGAAGGCAGGCAGGAAGGCTGGCAGGCAGACTGGCTGGCAACAAGGCTTGCAGGCAGGCTGGCAGCAAGGCTGGCAGGGAGTCCGGCAGCAAGGCTGGTAGCAATGCTGGCAGCAAGGCTGGCAGGCAGACATGCAGGCAGGGCAGGCAAGGTAGTTGATGTGTCTGGAAGCAGGTCTTTCCTCTGAATGGCAACCTGCTTCCGAGCTGCTTCCGTTATATCCGCGGGGCTGACGCAATGCATCCTCCCCGCATGCGCAATTAACGCCAGGCATCCATTAGGCTTCCGCTGTGCATCCGGTGTGCATCCGCTTCATCCATTCCGCGTCCGCTGTGCATCCGCTGTATCCGTTCCGTGTCCACTTTGCTGCGCCCCCCCAGAAGCCTAGCGGATGTGCCATCCGCTCCCATCCGCTTCCATCCGCTGGGCTTCCGTTTTGCATCTGCTTTGCATCCACCCTGCGTCCTCCCCGCCTCCGTGGTATCCACTCCGGTTATGCACATTTTTGCCCCTTTTGAGAGCGGATAACAACAGATGGAACATTTTGCTCATCCGCTGTGTCCTTTTTGCATCCGTTGGCCAGTGTGACATGGGCTTAAGAGAGAAAAATAGGGAGAAAGGCAAAGAGATAGACAGACAGAGAGTTTGAGGTTGCAATTGTGGGACATTACTGTTTTGTTCAGAAAACACACGAGGTCGACTGGGTTCCAACAACAAATACTTTATTCTTTAACTAGTCAGTAAATAGGAACACTTGGCTGAAGCCGAGGCCAGCCTCTTATACAGGCTGGCTTGCCTGCTTGTAGCCAATGGCAGTTGCTTAAATTTGTCGCCTTTCAGCAGCTCTTTGGATTGGTTCCTTGTGAACCAATCCAATGCTTAGTTTATTTGACCAATCAGGTTTGAAGATTTGGAGTCACCCAATTTACATATAGAACACCCCTCCCCTCTTAGTTCAGTCCTACGTGGTGACGTAGTCTCGTAGGTAGGTGGGTCTTTTCCGGACTCGACTTGACTTGCGTGGTTCATTCTTAGTGAAGACTTCGACCGGTTCGGATGGGGCTGCTGTGTCGTCCGTTCTTCTCCCTGGAACCGTCTGGAAGGGTGAGTCAGCCATTTTACCACCGTCTGAGTTTCTTAGGATGGCGGTTTTGCCGCTCCCTCCCGTTTCCTCCGGGCAGGTCGAGCTGGCCTGGCTGGCCCCTTCCGATGGGCTCTTCACGCAAGTCTCTCCAAACAGTGAGTCTTTTATTTGCTCTTTTTGTTCATATGTTTCATTGGTTTTATTTTTTAACGGTTCTTTATTTAATTCTTGCGTTTCCCCCCCCCCCACCTTAGTTGGCAATTCGTCGGTTTTTTCAACGAATGGTTGTATGTCTGTGGTTCTTTCTATATTTCGGGATTGAAGCTGGTCTATGTGCCGCTTCCATTCCCTGCCATCATCTACTATTAACCGGTAGGATTTGGGGCCTGTTATTTGGGTAATTTGTCCTGGTAGCCATACTGGGTCCCCAGTGAAGTTTTTGGCGTAGACTAAATCGCCAATTCCAAATTTTCTAAACCATGTAGAGGAGTCGGGGGGGTTTTCTGGCGTGAATTCTGGGTGCAATCTATCAAGGTGTGACCTTAGTTTTCTCCCCATGAGTAGCTCTGCTGGGGACTTGTTGGTTGTGGTACTGGGTGTTATGTGCTGGAGTGTGAGCAATCGGTTAATTTTTTGCTGTACATCTCCAGTGTCCATTTTTTCTAACCCTTCCTTTGTAAATCGGACCATTCTCTCTGCCCTACCGTTTGCAGCCGGATGGGCTGGCATGGTTAGGGCATGTCTAATACCTAGGGAGGCTAGGTATTGTTCAAAGTGTAGGCTGGTTAGTTGTGGTCCATTATCGGATACGAGGACGTCCGGAATGCCATGGGTGGCAAAAAGGCTGTCCAGTTGTTTTATTACTAATTCAGTTATTGTTGATGACATAATTTTTACTTCTAACCAGTTAGAATAGGCGTCCACAACAATCAGAAAGGTATGTCCTTTAGTTGGACCAGCGAAATCGATGTGGATTCGTGACCAGGAGCCCCATGGGATTTCCCAATCTCTAATGGGTGCTTTGGGTGGGGATGGTCTAATTGCTTGACATTTGTTACATGAGGTTACCCAGTATTCTATGTCCCTATCAATACCCGGCCACCAGACATAACTTCTAGCAAGGCTTTTCATTTTTACAATCCCCGGGTGACCTTCGTGTAGCATACTAAGTACCCTAGGTTGTAGTTTGTTAGGAATAACCACCCGATCACCCCACAGTAAACAACCTTTTTGAATAGAAAGTTCGGTTTGTCTGATCCGGAAAGGTTTAAAGTTTTCAGAACAAGGGCAGTCAAAGAGTCTTTTGCAGTGGCTCTGGCGACATCATATGCTGATATGGGTAGATCGGGGCAAGTCTCTATTCGTCGTGCTGTCATCGCTGGTGCCGGGTCTTCTTCAGTCGCTGGCAAGGGTGCTCTGCTTAAAGCGTCCGTGTGTGAAATCTGTTTCCCCGGTTGGTGTGTCAGAGTGTATGAGTAGGCTGCTAGGAACTCTGACCATCTCGTCATTCTTGGGGAGAGGATATTTGGTGTAGGTTTGTTTCCTGCCAAAATTCCTATTAGCGGTTTGTGGTCTGTTATAATTTGAAAAGTCCACCTGTATAGGTACTCGTGGAAACATTTCACTCCTGCGACAATTGCTAGTGCCTCTCTGTCCAATTGGCTGTAATTCCTCTCAGTTTTAGATAAAGTCCTCGAATAATATGTGACGGGCGCTTCTCTGCCATCAGGTAGTTGGTGGCTTAGGATGGCACCTACTCCAAATGGGGAGGCGTCGCAGGTCACTCTTAAGGGCAGTGTGTTGCTAAATTGAATGAGAACGTTTGAGGATGTTAGCAAGCTTTTAATTTTTCGGAAGGCTTGCTTTTCTCTGTAACCCCAAGTCCAAATTGCTTTTTTGTCTAAAAGACGGTGCAATGGTTCTGCTATAGTGGCCTTATTTGGCAGGAATACATTATAGAAGTTAATTAGTCCTAAAAAGGCTTGTAATTCGGTCTAGTTTTTTGGTTCTGGTGCGTTTTTAATCGCTTTAATCTTTTTGTCTGTAGGGTGTATACCCTCTCTGTCTATTAAATAGCCCAGGAATTCGACGCTATTCTTAATTAGGCAACATTTTTCTCTTTTTACTTTGAGGCCAGATTCTCTGAACTTAGTTAGTACTTCTTTGAGTCTATTTTTTAATTGGGTTTCATCTTTGGCTGAGATCAGGACGTCGTCGAAATATGGTACGACTCCTTGTATGCCATTTAGGAGGCGTTCCATTAGACTCTGGAAGACGCCTGGGGCCACACTCACTCCAAATTGGAGTCGGTGACATTTGAATGCGCCCTTATGTGTGACTATAGTCCGTGCTTCAGCAGTTTCTGGGTCCACTGGGAGCTGTTGATAGGCTTGTGCTAAGTCAAGTTTAGCAAAAACTTTTCCTTTTCTCAGGGAGTGAAGCAAATGCTGGACTACAGGCACCGGGTATGCGCTTGGTTGTAATGCGTGGTTCAGGGTAGCCTTAAAGTCACCACAGATTCTAACGGACCCGTCAGGTTTGACCAGTGTGACTATAGGTGTTTCCCACTTGGCATGGTCCACAGGTTCTAACACCCTTTGGGCTATTAATTTGTCCAGCTGTTCCTCTATTTTTGCCTTTAGTGAAAAAGGAACTCACCTGGCTTTTATTCTTCGTGGGGCAATTTGGGGGTTTAGACTGAAAGAAATGGGATTTCCCCGATACTTGCCAAGTGAGCCGTCAAAAACGTCTTGGAATTCTCGGATGAGGTTGTCTTCCCAACCGGTTGTAGTCACTCGATCGATCCCGGTCATCCCGATGCCCAATGGCACGAACCATTCAATGCCCAGGAGGCTTGGTCTGTTTCGGTCGACTATGGTCAGCGGTAGCACCTTGACGTGTTGTTTGTAGGCGACTCGGAAATATCCCATGCCGACTACAGGGATTTGGTTTCCCTGGTAGTCCTTGAGAGTTAGGTGCTGCTTCTGTAATTCTTTGGGTTTGATACCTGGGACTAGCTGTTTTATTGTGTCCCACGATACCATGGAGAGGAAGGACCCCGAGTCCACTTCCATCTTGCAGTGTTTTCCTTCGATTTTTACAATGATTTTAACTTTCTTCCCGCTTCCCGTCTGAGCGCTCTTTATAGTGACAGTTTGGTGTATATTGGCTCGCTTCTCTTGTTGCCACTTTCTCTCAGCTCATTTAGGCTCAGCTCGTGTTGGGGAATTTCTGCGTCTCGTTGGACTGTAACTTTTTTTGTTCCTGCAGACTTTCTCGATGTGCCCTCGTTTCTTGCAATGCCTGCAGATGGCATTGAGAAATCTGCATTCGGTTCGGGAATGGTTTCCTCCGCAGCCAGCTCACTCCCGCCAATTCCTTCTTTCACGCTCTTTTCTGTTCGTGAGCAAACGGTGGATCTCGTCATCTTCTTCGCTCGATTCGAATGTTTCGCCAGACTCTTCGTAGTGGATTGTGGTGGCAGGCTGCTTTCTGTCTTTGGTTGGGTTTGTTTCTTTGCTGTGTGTGTTCATCTTTTTCATTGCGACGGCCCATTTTTTCGCGGCTTCAGCAGCTGTGGCTTCCGCGATGGCTTCGGTCACGGTGATGTTGGGCTTGTTGAGTAATTTACTCTATGCGGTCGAGTCTCTCAGACCCAACACCACGCGATCCCTCATCGCTTTGTCAATGTTCAGGAAATCACACTCACCCCCTAGTTGTCTAAGGGCAGCAATGAAATCGGCGACGGTCTCTCCCTCTCTCTGGTCTCTGCGGTAAAATTCGTGTCGCTTTATTAAGTTTGACACCATCGGAGCGTAGTGTGCTTTGAGGATTCTTTGCAATTCTGGCCATGTTAGTTGTTTAACGTCTCGGGGCTTTGCAAGGGCCTTTGCCATCTTGAAAACCGTTGTCCCGCAGTGAATCAGGAACACAGCTCTCTTGCGTTGCTCTGAAATGTCTTCCATTTCATTGCTCTCCAAATACACTTGGAAGCGATCTGCATAGGAATCCCAATCCTCTTCATTGGGATTGAAGGGTGCGGGCGGTGCGTTGTTTCCAGGCGTCTTGGTTGTCATCTGGACTTTTTATCACCGCGTGCAGGTTTTTTCGTTTAGGACGATCCCACCTTCGTCGCCAGTGTTTTGTTCAGAAAACACACGAGGTATACCGGGTTCCAACAACAAATACTTTATTCTTTAACTAGTCAGTAAATAGGAACACTTGGCTGAAGCCGAGGCCAGCCTTTTATACAGGCTGGCTTGCCTGCTTGTAGCCAGTGGCAGTTGCTTAAATTTGCCGCCTTTCAGCAGCTCTTTGGATTGGTTCCTAGTGAACCAATCCAATGCTTAGTTTATTTGACCAATCAGGTTTGCAGATTTGGAGTCACCCAATTTACACATAGAACAATTACAAAAACCCTTCTAGAATTATTCACCATTGAGTACCCAATCACAAACTGCCAATCACAAATGTGTACTCCTCTCCCTATATGCTATAGTTTTATTGCATAGAAAAGTTATGGAAAATGTATTAATTTTTGAAACAGCATTGTTTCTGTACATGAATCTGAATCACAGATGAAACCTCCAGAGGTTTCAGATTTGGTTTGCATGGATGCCTGCACCTGTTCACAACACTTGGCCAAATCCAAAAAGGTGCCCATCTATATGTCTGGTTAGCGGTAGAGTAGAACTGGTTCCTATTATCCTGAGGATTAAATGCCTTAGGATCAGTGATGTGTGAATTCCCAAAAGATTCCTTCCAATTTTTCCTTGTTATTACTCAGTGAAAAGCTGAGGAACAATTCAAACCTTTTAGAGTATAACAAAAAAAGTGAGCTTTTCTATCTGTACATAAATTGCTCACACTCAAGAATTCCCAAATCCCACTCTCTTACGTTTCCCAAATTTATTTAATAGGGAGGCAGGAGCAGCTGATCCAATTTCCATAGAAAATTTTCACCTTATCTCTCTCTATCCCTCCCTCCCTCCCTCCCTCCCTTTTTGATAAAATCTCTAGATGGAACCCACATTGACATCTCTGAAGCAGAAGGGGCCCATGGTTTTTTTATTCACTGAAATCAAGTAAAGAGTCAAAGTCATGTGAGGTAGAGGAAATAAAGTAATTACATTGCTACTGTAGGCATGTTTTGAAAGCCAACTAAGGCCAGCAGTAAAAGGTATCAAGAAAGTTGGGCAGCATGTAGAATTGGTACATGCCAAATACCAAGGAAATTGATCTCAGCTTATTACAACTCGGTTGCAAAAAATAGATAACTACTAGGTGGTGGTAAAGAGACCTAGCAAAATTATGCTAGCCCTAATCAAACCCATGTTTGTGTCTCAGTGATCTTGCTTCAGATAAAATTAGAGGTTTGTAATTTAAGCTTCCTGAAATTAAATCTTGCCTCTAGCAATAATTAAATCTGAAACCTAGTGAAAAACAATTAGAATCTTGCACAATAACATTAACCCTGGTACAATAACTTTCTTACTGCTACGTTTTCAACTATAATAGGAACTTTTGTTGCTCTTCTACTGTGTGAAGTGAACTCAGGAAGCATTAGGAAGAAAGAGTTAATATTTAAAGACATGTTATTGATTTGGATAGGAGATTACATCCTTGGACTGGCAGCATATGCATCTTAAAATCAAGAGTTTATCTTAACTCTCTCACTCTTCTCAGGTATATATTACATTATATCATATCATATCATATCATTATACTATTTTGTGTGTGTGTGTGTGTGTGTAAAATCAACCAATAAATTAATGAAACTGTGAACATTAATAAATCAAGAGCTGCAAGATTGTTTCAAGGCCCCAGAACCTATCTAATTAATCTTGGGTATGAATTTTAATCAGATTACAATTTTGTATTAGCTTTTTTAAAGTAAGACCCCAATAAATTGCTATAAAAATTATATTGATATACAAGTCAGCCACGACTAGTGGAATAAAATCCACAGGGACTCTTTTATCTTTATCTTATACAAATCAGAAGGACTTCTTTTTCGTGAAATATTAGTGATCAATGCATTTTCCTGACCTATTTTATAATTAATCACAAATTGTTGTTTTGAAATTCACAAAAAGCTTTCCTGGAATCTATCATGTTCCATCAAGAAATAATAATTCTGATTAATCATCTACAAAATCATCTTAAGTACAATACTTACTTTTATTTGTATTTTTTCAAGCATTCACCTTCTTTTTGGATCTTGATTTCTGGGCCAGTTCAATATAACTTCCAGGAGACATTGTTGTGTATTCCCCTCAGGAAAGTGATCCAACATCTTTGAATTGAGCATCTGTCTACTCTGTAGGAAGGGTGTGTCATGGGAATGTATCTTAATGAGGAGAGAAGGGTTGCTGTAGCTGGAAGGTGCTGCTGGAACTAGGCAAGCACCTTCTGACTGCACAATTAGCCCTGAACAACTCCTTAATGATTGCTATAAGCTTTTAAACCAACTCCTGGGAAAGAGAGATTCATGCAAAGTACAAAGCACAAAAGTTTGAACACAAGTTGTGACATTTTAAAATGAGAAACTGGGTCTCTCTAAAAATGATTATGGAATTATAGTTCTCCTGACATTATTCAAAAGTCAGTGATGTGATCAGAATTCAGAGTTGTGTCCTTATTCAGAGGCTGATGGTACAGTATGAAGGTGTGATGCATCTAATCGTTACCATGGCTTGGAAAGGAATCCCATGCTGAGTCACAGCTATAGGACAGTTTTAGAAGAACATTGATGATGAAAATGGGTACTGGTTGAAAAGACTAACTTCCTGGCTCAGTTAACATCACATTATTTAATTAAGATCTGTTGATTAAGCCAGAAACAAGCTATTATCAATCTTACATACAAGAAAAGTTTAATTATTATTTAAATTAATTGCTTTGTTCTCCCGCTTTTTAAAAATTGATCTTGCTTTGCAAGTGTGAATTGGTCAGAGACTCAACCCAGGGACAAATCAGAATACAGTAAGGCAATAAACCAATAATTCAAGTATTTCTACTCATAGGCTATTGTTACCATCACAATGCCATCATACAATGGTGATTCCAAAAGTGGCTTAATGCATTGTAAAACAGCTTCTTGGTGAGATTTGTTTTCAATTCACTCTAAATAAACAAAGAACCTTATGGCTTAGTGAAAAATTGAAAGCTATTGCTGTTGACTTTCCCCTCACCTGATAAAAATGACTGCAATATCCAGCCAAGGCAACAATATTTTCATCACAATTTCCCCTAACTAATCAACGAAATTGTTATCCACTCAGCCTATTCCCTACAGCCCTACCTCCATTAAGAAGTTGAGGCTGCACCTTCATCCCATATTTGTATTCATTTAAAGGGATCTCCACAATCATTCTCTAATTCTCATTCATAAAGTTTTGACTTCCTGCTTCTCAGGAGGTAAGCCTTTAGAGAAAACATGGCAGGTTGTGTGAGGAGATGACAAATGGCAATGATAACTCCTACTGTATTTATTTTCCTTCATAAAGCTATAGCCCATAACAGTGGCAGCAAAGCTGTGAGGATAGTGACTTCCAATATACCATAGATTCACTAGCCTCCAACAGAGCAGCACCAGAAACTATTCTTCCTCCTCTTTCTCATTTGTAATTCTGTATAATCCCAAATAACAATTACTACAATGGTGTTCTGAAACCATTAGAAAGGAGCAATGACAGAGGAAATAACAAATTCCACTTCTACATATCTCTGGAGCCTTTACAGCCCATACCTTTACCCACTCAGACTTCATCATTTAGCTTTACTCAACAATTAGTTCAGACCTTCTCAATTTCTTCTCCTTATTCCACCCTTTCAACACATTCATATCTTCAGCCTCTCACTTTACTGATGTTCCAGGTCCACAAACTTTAAGACATTTCTCAATCTACTCTTCTCAAATTCTACCAGTTGATTATTGTTGTTTCTCTGTAGCATGGAAGATATTTTCTATTTGTGCATCATACTGGGAGGTGATAGGTAGATCAATAGACAGAAAGACAGTGTAACTGAAAAGAATATGCCAGTAGAAAGTTATTTCTCATTTATCTATGCACTAAAAATATCTAAGAAGGTGGTCCAATTTTAAATACCCAATTATTCTGGTTTATATCAGTATCACTTAAAATCGGTGCAGAATTTTATAATAATTTTTACAGCAATCTTGCTTGGAACAATGTTACTGAAGTAACTTTTATCATACCATCCTCATACACATGGAAACATTTTTCAAAAGAATAAGAATAGGGAAGGAAACTACTAAGTTGTCAGCACTCAATTTTGCTGTGTGAAGAGTTGAACATTTTGGAATGCTTTAAAAATTAATCAGCCTTTACAAAGATGTAATTAATATAATCAAAATTATTTGTATGATAGCCAGTTTGGCATGATGATTAAGGGACAAGCTATAAACTGGGAGTTCATGAGTTCTAGTCCTGCCTTTGGCATAAAGTTATCTGGATGACCTTGTGCCAGTCACTTTCTCTAGTCTTTGGAAGGAGACAATGGTAAACCACTTCTTTAAAAAAAAACTTGCCAAGTAAAATGCAGGAACTTATTTAGGCTGTCTTCAAGAATCAGACATGACTGAACAGAAGAAAAAAAATGTACCATGGGCAAAAGGTGGTTTCACAACATTAACTGCTTAATGGATGTCACAGGCAACAAAGAAATTACAATGAATCTATAGATATACACAATATGTAAGAGCACCTCAAACTACCAAAGACTATGCAAGTTCATGAAAATTACTTCTGTTTAGAAAATTTATCACTTGTGAAATGAGCAGTGGTGGGATTCAAATTGTTTTACTAATGGTTCTGTGGACGTGGCTTGGTGGTCATGACAGGAGAAGGATACTGTAAAATCTCCAGTCAGAGGTGGTATTTTCTGGTTCTCCGAACTACTCAAAATTTCTGCTATCAGTTCTCCAGAACTGGTCAGAACCTGCTGAATACCACCTCTGGAAATGAGTCTAGGTATACTTTTGACTACCAAGGTCAATACAAGCAGAGTATTATGAGTGGCTCTGTTTCTTTTTCTATCTGAGGCTATTACATAGCAATTATTTAAAAAAAAACTTTTGTTTCCTGTCTGAAAGCTGTTTCATATCTGCTGAAAAATCAAAGACACGGTGAAATACTCTTTTGTTACTTTCCTTTCCTTCTTTCCTCTCTTTGTCAGCAGGAAATTTCTAGTTCTATGAATTTTAGCAGTTCTTCTCATTTTGTCTTCTCCGTCTGTATCATTTCATCAGATACCAAGAAAAGTGAAACCTGACCTGGGAATCTGCCCTCTTATCCAAAAGCACAACAGGATGAGATGCAGAAGTGGTATTCAACAGGTTCTGACCAGTTCTGGAGAACTGGTAGCAGAAATTTTGAATAGTTCGGAGAACTGGAAAATACCACTCCTGACTGGAGATTTTATAGTATCCTTCCCCTGCCCTGTCCACCAAGCCACACCCACAGAACCAGCAGTAAAAAAATTTGAATCCCATCACTGATGAGATGGATATACTGCTGATATCCAGAAGGCTGTATTGGTAGATTTTCTCCCTAGTTTTTACCTTGGGTTTTGTTAAATGAATCTTAATTTGAATATCAAACTTCCAAACAATTTCCAGCACAATCAAATTACATCAGATAAGATGCTAATTTAGTGATTAGGTGACATAAATAAAGAAAACATTAAGATGTTAGCAGAATTCTTGATAATCAAGTTTATAGAATTGTTCAGTTTACACAATCTTCTAAACTAATGTTTGACATTAAAATGGTAGAATAATTCGGGTTCAGATAAGGTCCTTTCAGCTCATACATAATACAGAATGGCATATAAAAGTGGAAATGGAAGTTTTCCTCTTGCTTATGAAATCAGGGGAAAAGGAGAGAGAATACACTAGCTTGAATTCATTCCAGCTTTTTCCCAACAATTTAAACCAACTTTCCAAACCTGATGTAACATACTGGGACCAAAATTGTTCCAAACCCCAAGAAGTATGTTTGACTGCCAACTACTGTCCAGCCTTGCTGCAGTGTTGTCTTTATTAATTATATTATCACTGGTGAATTTTGGGGTATCACTAGTAATTACTACTAAACTACCTCATTCTCAAATTCACTTTTGAGGTCTGACTACATTTTTTTTTCTCTTCGTAAGGTTTAAAATACAGTATTTTAGCAGAGATGTCTGCTTTCTCCAAGTCAGTGCTTGATAAAAGAGTCAACGGGAAATTTCAGTTAAAGGAAGGACCTGAAGATGAAAGATTCTGATTCAATTTTCTGGTCATAGCTTTGCTATTCTACACCAGATACTTGAAGTTTATTTTTTATTACACTGTTTCATTTTGAACCATTATTTGTTCAATTGATCAGGTATCCATGAACTTGTTTGCTGTTCCAAACTGTACAAAAATCCTTTGCTTTAATTATATTAGCAATTGTTATTATATTAGTCTGGTACATGTTCCCTGGGGTTTGTAACTGCTGCCACTATTCACTGCACAAAATCACCTTGTGTGTTATTGTCAAGTTATATTTTTATGTATCATGTCAGCATAAAAACCATCTCAACCTTGTCTTTTAATGTTCCACTCTTACTGTAACTATGAACATTATTAAGGGTTCTCTAATTAGATGGAATAATGTACCTGACTTTCAATGAACTCTAATCTTCATTTATGCAAGTTTGCTCCACAGTCCAGTGTCAATAACCATGACACTGGCCATGAAAATATGTTTGTTTGTTCTTTTCCTTTTCTTTTAAAATAGAAAGGATTTTCTATTTGAAAGAATAATGCAGGGTGAAGTAATGATATAAAAAGAGGGATACAAACCAATTTGGATCCACTGTCTCCATGTATCCAGGGTTGGCTTGGTTGGTTGTTGTTTTTTTTGAGTTTTTTTTTTTTTTTGCTTCAGATGAAGTTGTCCTTAAATATGGTCACATTAACTAATAGCTTTGGGCAA
Source organism: Laticauda colubrina (assembly GCA_015471245.1). Taxonomy (NCBI): domain Eukaryota; kingdom Metazoa; phylum Chordata; class Lepidosauria; order Squamata; family Elapidae; genus Laticauda; species Laticauda colubrina. The sequence goes on along the minus strand of BLBF01000062.1, from coordinate 1,931,131 downwards.
GATATAGGATAATTCTCAGTTGGCGGAGAGGGAAATTCTTGAAAGACTTATGGTGAGGACATGATGAGCTAGATATCCCTGAAAGAGCAAGGATGGAATTATGAACACTGTCTGCCATCATAGATAAGACACTGTGCAATGTTATGGAAGAGGAACAAGTCCTACAGATAAGTACCAAATAGATTTGAACATAGATTTTAAAGTAACATACACAATGACAACAGTGTGGTGGGAAAAGATGAAATACTGGATACATAAATGGGGTCTACCCCAAGAAGAATGGAGACTTTGGGTAGCTTTCTTTCACCCTACTTAAAAAGCTGGGTCATATTCCCTCATTTGTAAAACTGCCCCGAAAAGACAAATCTCCCATTTCCATTTCCATCTCAACATCCCATTGTGAGTACTCTTCTTTTCTCACTGAGACAGAGTGAGAGGCATGTACCTTGTACCAACATAAGAATAGTAATACAATGAGTATCCAGTGTTTGATGGGATAAAAGTATATCAATCATATTATATAGTTTCTTTGAAGTGGAGAAGCCGAGAACATGAGGCAGACTTAAGCTATTTCAATAGATTAATTGGCTGTGACATTTTAAATAAGAAAAGATGGATGTGGAAACTATCTGTATAGGAAGTAGGGATTATTCTGTATTCTTCTTCCTCAGCCTTCTTATCTGGGAGGAATCTTTATTAAATGTTTTACTTTTATCATGAATGACTTCTTTCTCTCCCAGCAGTCAACTAAGGAAATGATCCCAGAAGAAGAAGCCGAAGCTTAAGAAAAAGGAATTTATTTATATTCCACCTTTATTATCTTTACCAATAACTCAAGGTAGTTAACATGTCCAGCTCCTATTATCCCCAGTAACAACAAGCCAATGAGTTGGGTTTGGCTGAGAAAGAATGATTGGCCCAAAGTCATCCTTCTGCCTTTCATAGCTAAAATGGTGCTTGAATTCACAACACTGATTATGACTTGATAAATAATCCTTCATGGACAAAGAATAGCATGTACCTTGGATAGCTGAGGATGCCAAAGAACAGCAAAAACTATACGTAACTCATTTATTATAGAAAGACTTGATTGTATGAACCACATCAAGCTGAAAAATGTTTGAACTTGATTAAAATTTGAGGATAGAAATTCCAGAAAGGATCAGTTTATGTGCACAAAATAATTTTATGCCACATAAGCAATCAAAGATTCTTCATCACACACAAATATTATGAGTATATTAATATACTAATATAAAACTCCATGCCTATCATTCCTAATCTGGATACTGTGGTTGTCTAGGATTCATTTTCATTCCCATTGTTGTGGCTATGCAAGTGATCCCTTCCACAATCTAATGACTTCTTAAGCTGTTTTGAATTATAGAACAGATCAGTCAAAACAACTTCATGGACTTCCCTGGACTTGGGCCTAAGCATTTGTAAAGGTGTCCTAAGATGAAAATAAACTTCAAGGAGTTGGAGAAAATTTAATAATTTTTAGAGAACAGGATGCATCATTTTAGATTTAGCAGAAGACTCCTTTTTTTCTTTCACAATAAATTCTTTGCCACCAGCTGAAAAGAGTCAAAACTCATATTTCTGTCTAATTTCTAACAAAATTGTCCAGAGCATTTCCAAAGTAGCAATTAATTGCATCACCCAGCTATCATGATGGTGATAAATCATTAATGCAGATAGTTTTGTATCACCATTGATAACTTAGTGATGCTATAAATTGCTAATGTGGAAATGTTCCCAGAGCAAGCAATAATACAAAATCTAATATCGTGTCCAGGGACATTGTGCAGTGGATGGAAAAGGGAGCTCCCAAAGTGCAAACAATACTCTATTACACCATAACCTTGTTTACATTGGGTTATTCTATTTCAAATGCAAAGATTGGAGCTGGGCTGATGGCAACAGCACTGTAATTTGAAATAACATAGCTTTTATTATGAAACTAAACAAATGTAAAACCTTTCTCATTTCAACCATAAAACATCAACTCTCTGAAAACTATTAAATTTTGCTCAACCAATTCAGAAAGTTGCTTAAAAGAACTGATGTATTTTTTTCCCAGCAGAGAAAAATAAATGTAATGGGGAATATTATCCTCCATTCAATACTCTTGGATCAATTCCTTAGCATCTTCTATTATCATTAACCCACACAAAATGTCTGATCACCTAATGAATCCTGAATAGCTATCCTACATTTTTCAAAGCCAGCCTTCAATAAATTGCAAGTACTTTTCCATTTTAAATGGAGAATATTTAGTCAAAAATATTTTTAATGTAAGCCACCTTGAATCTTTCTGATATGGTATTTATATAAGGAAGTCTAGAAAATAAACTTGAGAGTTTAGATAAACACAGTAAAAGGGAAATTGTTAAATATAATATAATTTTTTGAAAAAAAATCTGAAAATTCAAAATGCTCCTTAGAAAGGGATGCATAGATTTCCATAAAATCAGGACATTTTTTATACTGGAAATGTCACCAAGCATATAACTTCACTTGCTCCTAATTGGAACTATTCAAGGCTCCATACCTTCACCTACTTAAAATGATTAGTCCAGATATCCCTTATAAATCTATCTCAGTTCTGAATAATATGTTCTATTTCCTCCACATAGGAAGGGTCATTGTCATTCTTTAGGAGCACTACTGTTTGTACAAAAACATCACTGTTTTTTTGACAGTGGTATTTCTGCATATTGGTACATTATCTACAAATTCTATCATAGTCTTTCTCAAAAATAAAAATTGCAGAACCTGTCCAAAAAGCTTGGATTAAAAAGAAAGACAGAGGAAAAAAGACTGTATGAATCTGTGCAAAATTTGGCCTTTCTCATTTTGTTTTCAACCATTATAATAAAAATGGAAATTACAGACATTTATGTTGGGAAAATGGAATTTTATTTTATTGAAATATTTTTCAGACTGAAGCATCAAATTGGATTGCAAGTGACCCAGACTAAAGTGGGCCAGTCCCAAACTGAATTATCTCTGTACAATTCTTGTAAATTCCTGTGCTATTACTGAAGCTATTATCTGTACAGATGGTTCTAATCAAATAATCATTCAAATTTCAAATTGTTTGCCCTACAGTTTGTTTTGCAAATAGGGAAGTAAACTCTTCTTAAGGAAACTGCAACTCCTCATGACTTCAAGGATAATGTTCATATGGAAATAATTTGCCCTTATATTCTTTTGGATTTTAACAAAAGTTGTAGTGTTTTTTTAATCTTTCCTACTGCCCTGAGATTTCAATTAATCTCTCTTTCAACTACTAATTCAACCCAGTTAAGCAAGACAAATATGTTGCAGTGTAACCTAAAATGTACAGAATACATATTTGGATTCTAGAACTGTTCCTTGGTTCCTCTAAAAAAATTATTTTTAGGTCGTTGTTTTTCTCCTTCACTGATATTTTATTTTTTCTATTTAATCTCTGTTTTACAAAGCTCTCTTTTGAATCATTTGTTATGTTTTATGTTATTACCCTCGAGCTATTTCATGGAAACCATTAAATAGTTCACATACACCACACTGCATGGGAAAAGTAGCAAATAATATAGATTTGTATTTTGTGATGCTTGGGTTATTTCTTGGAATTCAAGCATTCAGTCACTGCAAGAATGAAAAGACAAAATTCTTAGGATTCATTTTCTTGCACCCTTTGAATTCCATGGACAAGTATAATATACGCACCTCCCCAAAAGCAACATAATCATGTTTAACAAAGTATATAAAGCCCCTGTCACACTGCACCAACGGATGGAAAGAGGATATAAAACGGAGAAAAACACTTGTCATCCGTTGATTAACGCGATGCATCCGTTCTATACTCACTGCCTCCGTTTTGCTTCCTCTCTATCCATCCAGCATCTGTTTATTGACGTTTCATCTGCTCAGAAAGTTTTGAGCTGCTCAAAACTTTTGAGTGGAAAATGTATCCAATGCGTCCGTTCTGCATCCTCTAGGCATCCGCTAGGCATCCACTAGGCATCCGTTCTGCATCAATTACACATCCGCTATATCTGCTAGGCATCTGCTGCGCATCCGCAAAACTCCATCCACTCCAGCGGTAAACGGACGCAGGAAGGAAGCGGAACGAACGTGGAATGGATGCAGAACAGATGCCTAGTGGATGCAGAATGGAAACAAAGCATTTAAAACAGGAAAAACATTCACAGAGGGGACCTATCTCAGATATTAAGGATGTCTAGAGGATGCCTAGAGGATGCAAAGGGACACTAGAGGAAAACCTATACTGCCTATAAAAAGGGGGAGCAACTCACCTGGATCTCACTTTCAGACCAGCAGACCAGCTGTGCAGACCTCTGCAGCCTTCATCTGACTCTTCCTCTTCCATAGCATCCAGTCATGTCCACCGTGGATCGTAACACAGTCCTTTTGGCAGCCACCATCCTTCTGCAATAGTGCGAAGCCATCTACAGGCTCTGTCAACTATACTACGGGAAGAAAAAGGGGCGGCCAAGAAGCGTCTGGGTACGAAGATGGTTTGCCAGAAGAGCAGAGGACGGACTGTACAACAAGCTGATGGTGGAGCTCAGGAATGAAGACACTCGGGCATTCCAGAACTTAATGAGGATGCCTCCAGCCATGTTTGACGAAGTTGTGCAGCGGCTGACACCCAGGTTGACCAAGGCAAACACCAACTTCCAGCCCAGCCTGGAACCTGGGCTCAAGGTGGCACTCACTCTGCGCCACCTGGCCTCAGGAACCACATACATGAGCATGCAGTACGGCTGGAGGGTGCCACACAACACCATCAGCATTGTGGTCAGAGAAGTGGTGCAGGCCATCATCGAAGAATACATGGAGGAGCTCCTCCAGTGCCCCACCACTGAAAAAGGATGGAAGAAAGTTGCAGAGCAGTGGTATCAGAGGTGGAACTTCCCCCACACCGTAGGAGCCATAGATGGGAAGCACGTGGCCTGCAAAGCGCCAGCCAAGTCGGGGTCCACTTATTTCAACTACAAGGGCTTCTTCAGCATCATCCTCTTCGCCATGGTCGATGCTGACTACAAGTTCATGTACATCGATGCTTCAGGCAACAGCTCATCTTCAGATGCCCAGGTATACAATGCCAGTGATCTCAAGGAGGGGCTGGAATGCAAACTCATTGTGGGCTTCCCAGATCCAGTACCCCTGCCCAACAACACGCAAGATGTGCCCTACTTCATCGTGGGGGATGACGCCTTCTCCCTCACAACCTACCTCATGAAGCCCTACACCTCCAAATGCCTCACCCGTGAAGAGAGGATCTTCAACTACAGGCTGTCCAGGGCAAGGCTGGTGGTGGAGAACGCCTTTGGCATCCTGGCCAACAGGTTCCAGGTACTTCTCACCACCATGCAGCATCGCCCAGAGACCGTGAGGAAGATCATGGAAGCTTGCTGCATCCTGCACAATCTCATGCGCACCCACTACCCAGTCTTGCAGAACAGGCTTGTGGACCTCCAACAAGGCAATGGGGACATGGAGCCTGGTGAATGGAGGCAAGGGCGAAACCTGATAGACACTGAGGATGTGCAAGGCCCCAACAGAGCCTCACGTGAAGGGAAGAAGCAGCGCAACCTCCTGAAACACTGGTGCAACTCCCTAGCTGGAGCAGTGGAGTGGCAAGACAGGATGATAGATGATTAATGGATGCATCCTTTAGCCTGTCTCATCACACTGATGAGATTGGGCCATGTATGTTGGGTGGGCCTACAATGAACAGGGCATTTAATAAAGAGTTGTGTTTATGTTGACATGTGTGGATGAATGATTACATTAGTATTGATAATAAAGGGCCATAGGTGTGGCACCTGGGCGGGTGGACCATACAGTCCCACTATGCTTGCACTGGAGGTTTATCTATCCCACAGCTGTCTTAAACCATCCCAAAGGTATCCCTGCCCATCCCACTGCTATCCTTACCCATCCCACAGCTATTACATATCCCACAGGTATCCCTGCCCACCCCACTGCTATCTTAATCCATCCCTCAAGCATGCAAAGGCTTAAACCATTTCTAAAAGTTTCCACCAAGACTTTATTAAAAAAAAGAAATGAAGCAAGTGTGTGAATAAAAAATAGACTTTATTAACAACAAGCTATAAAACATAAATGAGTCTCTGGCACTCCTCTTGGTCGTTCATTCTCAGGGGTGAAGGGTCCAGGTGCTGTGGAGGTGGCTGGTGCTGGAGTGCTTGTCTGATCCCCTGCATCATCAGCTCCTCCAGAAGCAGAAGCAGCAGAAGCTCCAGCCCCAGAAGAGCGAGCCCGTGCTACAGAAGCCCCAGCAGAAGCAGAGTGAGGGCCAGGAGGTGGGAGGGTGGCCCTGTATCTCTTGCCAGGGCTGGCCGCAGATGGCTGAGGCTTTCTCTTCTTCCCCATAGTTGTGGGGTTGCTGGCTGGCAGGGAGGCTGGCAGCAAGGCTTGCAGCAAGGCTTGCAGGCAGGCATGCAGGCAGGGCAGGCAAGGCTGTCAATCCGTCTGGCAGCAGGTCTTTCCTCTGAATGGTGACCTGCTCCGAGCTGCTTCCCTTATATCTGCGGGGCTTATGCAATGCATCCTCCCTGCATGTGCAATTAACGCTAGGCATCCGTTAGGCTTCCGCTGTGCATCTGCTAGGCTTCCGCTCTGCATCCACTTCATCCGCTGTGCATCCGCTGTGCATCCGCTATGCATCTGCTGTGCATCCGCTGTGCATCTGCTGTATCCGTTCCGCGTCCACTTTGCTGAGGCCCCCCGGAAGCCCTGCAGATGTGCCATCCACTCTCATCCACGTCCATCTGCTGGGCTTCCGTTCCGCATCCGCTTTCCATCTGCTCTGCGTCCTCCCTGTGTCCGTTCCTTTCCATGGTATCCACTCTGGTTATGCAAATTTTTGCCCCTTTTGAGAGCGGATAACAATGGATGGAACATTTTTCTCATCCGTTGTGTCCTTTTTACTAACGTTTTGCATCCGTTGGGCAGTGTGACAGGGCCTTAAGCAAGTGTTTGAACATATTGTTTCAGGATATTAGGAATTAACTGTCATCTTCATTTTTCAGTGGCTTTATCAGATTTAACAGCTATTGTGATAAGGTAACAACACACACCCAGCCATAATCTTGGACATCCTTGAAAATAGAAACATAGTTGGGCTATTCTGACGATTCTTTAGTCTGTAGAAATGTACTATTAATAATCTATTTTTAGAAATAAAATTTTAAATGGATTTGCTTTTATTTAAAAAAAACCCAAATATGTTTAATAATTCAAATTAAAGTTCAAACTGAACTAGAAGAAACCTATTGAAAAGACAGGAAAGTTTTATCAACATTTCAAGCTCTGAGTTAAGATAAAATTAGTTGCGACTTTTTTATTAACATGGCACCATAAAAGTTTTCCATAAAAGGATTTCTCTCTCTCTTGGCATTGTGAATGCCATTAAATTAAAATAATTTTCCTTGGAAAATTATCTAATATGCTTTTCATGCAGTATTCAGTTGAAATATGTCCTAATATTGTTCACAGATTTACAAGATTCCAAAATGTGTTTGTCCTGTTCACTGAAAGAAAATCAGTGGGTGTACTGTGCCAATGCATAATTTTAGAAATGAGCTTAACAGTCAGTTTGAGTTGCTTAAGGGCCTGTAACATTGGCCGACGGATGCAAAGCGTTTGTAAAAAGGACACAGCGGATGAGAAAATGTTCCATCCGTTGTTATCCGCTCTCAAAAGTGCCCCGAATTTGCATAACCAGAGCGGACAACAACGGAAAGGAACGGACGGGGGGAGGACATAGCCAGGATGGAAAGCGGATGGTCCATGGAAGCCTAGCGGATGGAAGCAGATGGAAGCAGATGGCACATCCACAGGGCTTCCAGGGGAGCACAGTGAAGCAGATGTGCAGCGGAAAGAGCGGATGTAGAGCGGATGCCGAGCGGATGAAGTGGATGCAGAGCGAAAGCCTAACGGATGCCTAGCGAATGTCTTGCAGATGCCTAGCTGTTGCAGAGCATTCACTGCGCATGCGGGGAGGATGCATTGTGTCAGTCCCGCGGATATAAAGGGAAGCAGCTCACAAGCAGGTCACCATTCAGAGGAAAGACCTGCTGCCAGACACAGCTCCAGCCAGCCAGCCAGCCAGCCAGCCAGCCAGCCAGCCAGCCAACAACCATGGGGAAGAAGAGAAAGCCTGTGGCATCTGCTGCCAGCCCTGGCAAGAGGGACAGGTCCACCATCCCACCCCCTGGCCCTGACTCTGCTTCTGCTGGGGCTTCTGCTGCTGGGGCTGACTCTTCTGGTGCTGGTGCTTCTGCTGGTGCTTACTCTGCTGGTGCTGGTGCTTCTGCTGGTGCTTACTCTGCTGGTGCTGCTCCTGGTGCTGGGGCTTCTGCTGAGGCTTACTCTGCTGGCGCTGCTCCTGCTGCTGGGGCTTCTGCTGGGGCTTACTCTGCTGGCGCTGCTCCTGGTCCTGCTGATCCTGCTGGTGCTCCTGGTCCTGCTGGTGCTCCTGGACCTGCTGGTCCTGATGGTGCTGCTGGTGCTTACTCTGCTGCTGATGATCCTGGTCCTGCTGGTGCTGCTGGCGCTGCTGGTGCTTACTCTGCTGATGATGATCCTGGTCCTACTGGTGCTGCTGGCGCTGCTGGTGCTGCTGGTGCTACTGGTGCTGCTGGTGCTGCTGGTTCTGCTGGTCCTGCTTTTGCTGCTACTGTTGTTGTTGCTGCTGGTGGTAGTGGTCGTGTGGAGGAGCAGCCCCTACAACCTTGAAGCCCCTCTGATGAGGGCCCAGATGGCCCTGTCAGAGGGAAGAAGAGGCATATGTGAGAACGAGAATGGGAGAGAAGGCAGTACTCCATCAAAGAGCAATATGAGGATGAGGTGCTGGAATAGCTGAGGGAGAACGAGTATCTTTGGCGGAAGGGACACAGGCTCTATCGAGACACCAAAAGGAAACAGGCTGCTTGAAGAAAGAAGGCAGAGAGCCTGGGCTACACTTCAGAGGTGCTCCTCGACTGGTGGAAGCACATGCACACCTGGTATGGGAAGCTGCACCTCAAGAAATATGGCCAGGCCACGGTCAAGCTGATGGACCAAGAGACCTATGTGATGGCCAAGTGCAGCTTCTTGGAGGGTGAGATCCGCCACCAAGGAGCAGCCCCTCTCAGAACCCTCTCTCTCAGGCAGCCCACAGAGAGCCAGTCCTCTTCTGGCAAAGAGTCAGCTCCTGTGTCCAGGCAGGTATCTGTGGAGCGTGCTACGACGGAGGGCCCCCCGACAGCTGTACTACCCGTGGCGGAGTGTGTGGAGGACCCCCTGACACAGTGGGAGAAAGGAGATGGCACTTCCACCACAGACCAACCCGCATCCACCCCCAGCTCCACCTCCACAGAAAGGCAAAGAGGCAGACCGGAGGGGCAGAGCCACACTGTCCTGCTGGAGATAAGAGACACCATCAGGAGCAGCGTAGATCTCCTCTCTCAGCTGGTACACACCGATGTCCCATCCTCCAACTGCAAGCCCTTCCTCACCTACGTCAACCAGACCCTCATGAACATGTTGGAATCACAGTACCAGGTGATAAAGGACAGGATCACCGGTCTTCTTCACAACCCTCCAGACTCAGCTGAACCTGCTCCCACCCAGTCCAGGTCTGCTCCTCCACCCCAGGTGATGTCACTGCCCTTCCAAGGCTTTCCACAGGCCCTCACCTACCAAGGCTATGGCTACCAGGAGCTCCAGCAGCACAGGCAGCCCTTCCCAGTCCAGACACAGGTACATTGGACGCCACAGGTGCCACCGATGCCACTGATGCCACCCACGTCACCGATGCCAATGCCACAGATGCCACCCATGCCACAGATGCCATCCATGCCACAGATGCCACCCACGCCTCACCTCGCTTGGCTGCAGACTAGACATCTCCATTACACTGCTCCTTCCTCCACCCCACAGCCAAGCCCGGCCTCAGAACATCTATCATCTGTATTGGGGCTGACACCCCATGTCCTGGAGGAAGGGGCTCTCAACATCACAGGACTGAGCCAGCTCTCTGAGAGCTTCCTCCACACACCGTCCCCTGTTGTCCTCTTGGGGCCAGGCACCCCAATGGTGCCTCAGACCAGCACTCAAGCAGCAGCCATCTCCAGAGCACCTGGACCCTTCATCCCTGAGACTGGGCACACCTCAGAGTGACTAAGAAGAGTGCCAGAGACTGGGTTGCTACCTGTGGACTTTATCTTTGCTTGGGACACTTTACTTGGTTTATTTTGATTTTTTAATAAAGTCCTACAGTTTGTTATTAATAAAGGTTATCTTTGCTTCACACACTTGGTTCAGTTCTTTTAGTAAATAAAGTCTTGGTGGAAACTTTTAGAAATGGTTTAAGCCTTTGCATGCTTCTGAGATGGGTAAGGATAGCTGTGGGATGGATAAGGATAGCTGTGGGATGGATAGCTGTGGGATGGGTAAGGATAGCAGTGGGATGGGCAGGGATACCTGTGGGATGGGTAATAGCTGTGAAATGGGTAATAGCTGTGGGATAGATAAGCCTCCAGTGCAAGCATAGTAGGACTGTATGGTCCACCCTCCCACCATCAAATTAAATTGATTAACAATTTTGCTTTTACAGCTTGTTATTAATAAAGTTTATCTTTGCTTCACACACTTGCTTCATTTATTTTATTAAATAAAGTCTTGGTGGAAACTTTTAGAAATGGTTTAAGCCTTTGCATGCTTGTGGGATGGGTTAAGATAGCAGTGGGATGGGCAGGGATACCTTTGGGATGGGTAATAGCTGTGGGATGGGCAGGGATACCTTTGGGATGGGTAATAACTGTGGGATGGGTTAGGATACCTGTGGGATGGGTAATAGCTATGGGATGGGCAGGGATACCTGTGGGATGGGCAGGGATACCTTTGGGATGGGTAATAGCTGTGGGATAGATAAACCTCCAGTGCAAGCATAGTGGGACTGTATGGTCCACCCTCCCTGGTGCCACACCTATGGCCCTTTATTATCAATAACAATGTAATCATTCATCCACACATTTCAACATAAGCACAACTCTTTATTAAATGCCCTGTTCATTGTAGGCCCACTCAACATACATGGCACAATCTCATCAGTGTGATGAGACAGGCTCAAGGAAGCATCCATTTAGCATCTACCATCCTGTCTTGCCACTCCACTGCTCCAGCTGGGGAGTTGCACCAGTGTTTCAGGAGGTTGCGCTGCTTCTTCCCTTCATGTGAAGCTCTGTTGGGGCCTTGCACATCACAGTGTCAGGTTTCGCCCTTGCCTTCATTCACCAGGCTCCATGTCCCCATTCCCTTGTTGACGGTCCACAAGCCTGTTCTGCAACACAGGGTAGTGGGTGCGCATGAGATTGTGCAGGATGCAGTAAGCTTCCACGATGCTCCTCACAGTCTGTGGGCGATGCTGCATGGTGGTGAGAAGTACCTGGAACCTATTGGCCAGGATGCCAAAGGCGTTCTCCACCACCCGCCTTGCCCTGGACAGCCTGTAGTTGAAGATCCTCTCTTCACGGGTGAGGCATCTGGAGATGTAGGGTTTCATGAAGTAGGTTCTGAGGGAGAAGGCGTCATCGCCCATAATGAAGTAGGGCACATCTTGTGTGTCGTTGGGCAGGGGGTCTGGATCTGGGAAGCCCATGATGAGGTTGCGTTCCAGCCCCTCCTTGAGGTGACTGGCATTGTATACCTGGGCATCTGAAGCTGACCCGTTGCCTAAAGCATCGATGTACATGAACTTGTAGTCAGCATCTACCATGGCGAAGAGGATGATGCAGAAGAAGCCCTTGTAGTTGTGATAAGTGGACCCTGAGTTGGCTAGAGCTTTGCAGGCCACGTGCTTCCCATCTATGGCTCCAACGGTGTGGGGGAAGTTCCACTTCTGATACCACTGCTCTGCAACTTTCTTCCAGCCTTCTTCAGTGGAGAGGCACTGGAGGAGCTCCTCCAGGTATTCTTCGATGATGGCCTGAACCACTTCTCTGACCACAGTGCTGATGGTGTTGTGTGGCACCCTCCAGCCGTACTGCATGCTCCTGTACATGATCCCGGAGGCCAGGTGGCGCAGAGTCAATGCCACCTTGAGTCCAGGGTCCAGGCTGGGCCGGAAGTTGGTGTTTGCCTTGGTCAACCTGGGTGTCAGCCGCTGCCCAACTTTGTCAAACATGGCTGGAGGAATCCTCATGAAGTGCTGGAATGCACGAGGGTCTTCATTCCTCAGCTCCACCATCAGCTTGTTATACAGTCCGTACTCTACTCTTCTTGCGATCCATCTTCAGACCCAGATACTTCTTGGCCACCTCCTTTTCTTCGTGTAGAACAGGTGAAAGAGCCTGTAGATGACTTCGCACTGTTGTAGAATGATGGTGGCTACCAAAAGGAGTGTGTAATGATCCATGGTAGAGATTACTGGATGCTGTGGAAGAACAAGAGCCAGATGAAGGCTGAAGAGGTCTGCACCGCAGGGCTGCTGGACTGAAAGTGAGATCCAGGTGAGTTCCTCCCCCTTTTTATAGGAAATATAGGTTTTCCACTCAGTGTCCTTTTGCATCCTCTAGACATCCTGCAGACATCCTAAATATCCGAGATAGATCCCCTCTGCGAACGTTTTTTCCATTTTAATGCTTTGTATGCGAGCTGCATCTGCTTTCATCCTTTCTCCATCTGTGCTACTCACACTTTGTGTCCGTTCCGCTTCTGTTTTGCTTCTTCCCTGTGTCCGTTTTCCGCTGGAGCGGATGCAAGTTGCGCGGATGTGCAGCGGATGCCTAGCGGATATAGCAGATGCGTAACCGATTACCACTGATGTAGAACGGACATTCCCCGTATGCGTTGCGGATGCAGAACGGATGCGTTGGATACATTTTCTGCTCAAAAAGTTTTGTGCAGCTCAAAACTTTTTGAGTGAATGAAATGTCAGTAGACGGATGCTGGATGGATAGAGAGGATGAAAAACGGACGCAATGAGTACAGAACGGATGCATTGCGTTAACCAACGGATGGCAAATGTTTCTCTCCATTTTACATCCTCTTTCCATCCGTTGGTGCTGTGTGACAGGGGCTTTCCCATAAAAGACAATCAAATAGGTTATCTGAAGTGTTTTACATAGAGTGCTACATTACAATCTGTTCTTGCACAATCAATTTCAGTGTGTGTCTCTTGACATTCTCAATCCTGCAAATGGCAAATGGTTTGGGATTAAATACTATGAAAGATCAGATTTAAACATCTTCTCTGAGAACTCTGACCTGAGCACAGTCCATTATTCACTTCAGAAATTCTTTCCTCTCCAAATCATTTATTCAATTGTTCATTTATGAATGGGTCCTCTAGCAATGAAGAATTGGTTAACTTTTTTTCCTTTCGTAAGAAATGCAGAATCCATAATCAAACCAAGTATTCCAAAACATCAAACATATGAAGGGATGACCCTAACAGTTCTTTCACATTTCTGGAGTTTTAAATCCTTATTAGTTCAATTTTAATATATTAACAGTTTACATCTCAAAATATGCTAGGAATAAAGATAACAGTGGAGTCCTTGATTATCTCTAAGCTTGATTGTTTTCTTGCAGACATTTCATTACCAAACTAAGTAATAGGTAATAATTCAGTGCACTAATGATGCATTGATGTTGTTACCCAGTTTGGTAATGAAACAGTTGCAAGAAAACAACCAAGCTCAGAGAGAGCAGCAAGGACGCCATAGGTCAACTTGAGTTACAATTTTCTCTTCTATCAATAAAAACAATAGTTCTTTCCTGTACAGTTTATTCTGTAGCATTTTCTGGACACCCTTAAAACTGTCTGATGATCCTGGTTGTTAATTTTATAATGTTGTGGCCACCAATAAAGTTAAGAAGAAATCTGTGGTCCTATCTGAGCAAAAGTTCACTTTTTGGGTGGGAGGGGGTAACATGAGAACATGACATCACCCAACATATAAACCTGCTTTTTAGCTTAGCTAGAAAACTTGGAAAACTCAGAAATAACTTTTTTAAAAATTGTTCAGTTCCCTTAGAATCCAAGCCTTATAGTTCATCCATTCTTTGCACAGCATTATTTCCCAGCCTACATGCAATTCTATTCTTGGATGTTTTTCATTCCTGGGAAAGTTCACTGCCCTCCCTAGGCTAAGCCTTTTTTTTTTTTTTGCAACAGTGAAGGAAAGCTCATGTAGTCCTCCTACTCTACCTTTGACATCAGGCCATCAGAAGACAATCAGGTCTATGTGAGCACCTGCTGCTCCATGATGCAGTCATTCTGACCTCTAGAATGTCATGTTTGAGAATGGGCGTCAAACTAAATAACATTTCTTTACCACAGCCTTCTCTCTCCTTTTGTTCTGTGACCTGGAAAAAGTTGCAATGAAATATTCTGCACTTTCTGTCTCAAAAACCATTTGGAAAAATTGACTTAACACTTCATTATTTTTGCTATTTCAGGCAAGACTTTATAGCCCAGTGCTGCATATATTTATTTTAAAGTAAGCTCCACTGAGCTCAGTATGACTTAGTATAACTCCAGACAAAGTTTTTCTATGCAAGCACATTATGTCGCCCATTCATCAAATTTCAAGGAGCCCACATAGCTCAACTCCCATTTTCAAATTTCATGTTTTCCTACCTCTTTTTTATAACCAGGAAAAAATGTTATGAAAGAAAAGAATCATCCTTCTGAATTAGATCTGTGTGCCTGAACATCCTTAGTGTCAAATAAATATGCACAAACATTTGCAGCTTTAGCCTGCATAGTGTATTCTGGAATTAAGGATTTTTCAAAACTGTAACTTTTAAGAGTGACCTAGCCTCTTCTTTATTATCTGTAGGCAAAATCCCTTTCTATAACTTCTTCTCTAAGCATGAGAACATCATGAGAACAGGGACAAATATTATACCATTCGCTGCATCTTCACCACGCTGACTCTGTGCATTTGGCCAAAACATTTACAAGGAATATGGATGCTCATCTCCCAAAAAATGGCATATCAATATCATTGGAGGAAATCCTTGGATTTTCAGGCATACAAAAATAGGAGTACAAGAAGAAAGAAGAGAGGGAGGAGAAACCACATGATAAAATGGTATCCAAAATATCACAAAGTATGTATGACTGGCAGGAAATCACAACATTTTAATCTTACAATTTACATTGTTTGGGTAGTGTTGTCTTCTGAGTGTTAACTGGAAATCTAGTGAAAATGAACAGCATAGATAGATAATGTAGAAAAGTAGGTGAATGACAATATACTGAACAGGAAACAAGAAATAAAAGTAGGAGGGAGAGAGAAAGACAGAGCAAAAATGATTGAAGTAACAATGATAAATAACAGTCTCTTATGATAACAAATCATGGAGGTTTAGAATGTTTCATCTCTGATCCCAAATGTCATTTGAGACACTATATTTATGATCTTCTCCTACCTTTCCCACACACATATTATCTGCTAGCCATTTTAAGTGTGTCAAAATATTTTGAGATTAGACAGCCTCCTACTACTATAACCGATTTTGCTTGTGTCTAACCAATTTGATATGCCACATTAGGATGTATAGTTAGGAACCCAGAAGTTATTTTAAGATTTTTCCCCTTATAAATATTGTCATGCTACAAACTACAGTACATTTAAAATTTTCTCTATTTCCAAAGTAATTTGAAATACATAGTTTTCAAGAAGTATCTTGTGATCTAGATCATGTGATGCTACTGAACTTCAGCCAAGTCCTCACTTACTCTGTTCACTTAGGACTTGTTGGATCTTCTTGGACTACATAGACCAGTTTTTGCTTACATAGAAAGGTTCTACCTAACTTTGTTGTGTGCCTACCTATATGTTTTGGAACCATTTTGTCCAGATTTCTGACTAGCTTTAGATCTGACTTGGTCTGCAGACGTATCTGCCAGACCTTGCTCCAGAGTTTCTGGTTCTTAGTTCAAGAGGTAAGGATCACAAAGATTTCTAAATACGGTTCTGTGATCCTTTGAATACCAACCTGTCATCTTTGTCATCAGTAATAAGAATTAAATCGCGTTTTGACCTCTCCCCACAGGAACAGAGGACAACTACATATATCATACAAAATAAAGATTTCACTTGGGAGAAGGCGGAGCCTCGTCCCGGTGCTACAGCTGCGATCTCGGGGCTCTGAGATCGCAGCTGATATTTTCACCCCTGGTCGGTCCTAACGGACCTAAACCGTCCTGTAGAGACGGGGATTGTGAAGGGCACAGTCCCAGGATCCCAGAGATATCGCAAAATCTCTGGTTTGATCCAGGAGAAGCCCTTTTGCTGGTGGTGGAAAGACAGCCTCTAAAGCTGCTGAAGTCGGGACAGCTCCGAAAAGAAAGAGGCTGGAGAGAGGGTGTGTCGGCTGGGTGAGAAACTTCTTTTGTATTGCAAATTGGCTGAGACCTGAAAGGATATCCTGAACAAAGAAGAAACCTTTATTTATCTTTGACTGGAATTTCCTTGAGCGGCGTTTTTTAAAGTGATGTCAAATTGAGGCTTGGATTCTTTCCTTACTATTTTTTTCTCTGAGGAATTTAATGTGATTTTGTAGCTAATCAGATTGAATTTTTTCTTATATATATTTTTATGCTTCTTTTGATTTTTTAATTTTCTTTAGGATAGAGGCCCCCTTTGTTTTTTTTTCCCTCTGAGTTTTGTATACATTACTTTTCTTTCTGGCTGAGGGGGGAAAAAAGTATTAAGAGACTTTGCAACACTGCCAACTAGAGGCTTGAAAATACTTTATTTGAACTGGGGAGAAATGTATAAACACTCCTTCTCAAGGACATTTTAATGTGATAAGATGGAGGGAGAACACAGAAAAATATTATTACAGGTGTTTTCCTGGACTCTTATCAATGTTTCAACACTTGAGGCTTGGCTTTGAAGCTGCTGGAGAAGAGAGTCATAATAAGAGCCTTGGATAAATAAACAAAGTGCAGTGTGCAGTATATATATATATATATATATATATACTTGTGAAATCTCTCCTTGCCAGCCTTTTTGTATATTTCAATTCTAGTAATATTTTTATTTTTTTTATTTTATCCTTTTTCTTCTTTGGCTTTGGGCCATTTTTATTATTGGATTTTTCCATTTTGGATCATAATTGGCTACTCTATCAGATGGACTGAAGGTTTAAAAGAATTTGAAGTTTTTTGAAGCATTAAAGTGGAAAAAAGGGGGGAAAAAAAGAAGAAAATGTGAAATGAAATAGACTGTGTGTATTTGGATTGTTTGGTGACTTTGGGACTTCTGGAAACTCTTATTTGAATGATTAAAATCATTTGGGTCGTTTGAATTTTTTTTTCTTTTTTTCTTTTACAATGGTATTACTTATGGATGAACTGAAAATGGAATTTATAAAATATAAACAAGAGAAACAAGAAGGGAAGGATTCTTTTGGCTCTATTTTTAATTTTTTAGAAATGGCAATTTCTACATATGAGAAACTACAAGAACAAGAAGATTGGGATGAAGAACAAACCATCCTTAATGAACAAGCAACTTTATTTGGGGAAGAAAGGGGAAAGGGGAGAAAGAGAATGGAGAATTTAAGACTTAAAAAAACAACCAAAAAAGGGAAAAACAAGGTGAAAAGTGGACACAACATCAGAAAGCAACAGAAAAGAGGAATACACAAGAAGGTGGAGATTAAGAGACAAGGGGGTAAAAAGGGTAGAGTGGAGAAGCAAGGGAGGAAAGAAGGGAAGAGAAGCTACAAAGGTTTGAAACAAGATGTAAAGAAACAGAATTTATTTATAATGGGTAAACATATAACTGAAAAAGAGATTCTGCAAAGATACATAAGATTGTGTTGTTGTATTTGTATTTGAAATAATGTTAGAAAATTGGAATAATATATGATTATAAAATGGGACAAAATATTTAATGTAACTTAGTGAAATTTTTTCTTTTTAAATAAAAATAAATGAAATCAAATATGAGAGAATTGAATTAAAGAAAAATGGGAACATTGTTATTGTTTAATATTTTAAAATATAAGTGAAATAGGGGGAAGTAATTAAGTAAAATCTATAAGTGTTCCCATAGAAGCATGATACTTATTTAGAAAGGATTGTGTAAAATGTTTAAGACTTAAATGAATATTAATTTGAATGATATAACTTTAATTGCTATGGATTGTTGTTTTAATTATATTATATTTTTTTTAAAAAAAAATTTTTTTCTCTTGTTTCAAAATATTGAGTTTATCTTTAGAATGTACTACGCAGAATCCGAATGAAAATTATGTGTTATGTTAAGCTTTAAAACTAGGGGAGGGATAAGTATGACAAGGTATTATACTCCAATTAGTCATTACAGAAGAAATTTTGTGTTAATGAGAAAAGATAAATAGCTAGCTGAAATAGAACAGACAAAGGATATAAGTATAATGATTTAAATTGAGATGAAATAAATATAATAGAATTAAGAGAGTGAAAAGAGAGGAGAAGCTATATAGAAAATGCAAAATAAGAAATAAGAAATGGAATGTTATTTAAAAGTAAGCATGAACTTGAATTTATCTCTGTACAAAAAGATGTAACTCCGGATCAAACTGCCGTCCAAAAAGATATTTTATGTTTTTTATGTTTTGTGTTTGTTTGTACATGTCTGTTTATTAAAAATTAATAAAATTCTTTATAAAAAAAAAAAAAGATTTCACTTGGTTTGAAATTACTGTTCCAGTTTCCCTAAGATATTTTGTCCACCCTACTGCTGGTGCTATAAAAATAGTTGCAAATAGCTTCTGCTTTGACATAGGAAGCAAGCAAAGTGGTTTATAATCAGGATCAAGATGGCATCAGCCAAAGTGACAGTCAGCAAGGTCAAAAGCCATGGGGTAGATTCCTGCAGAAGTCCAAAATTTATAGTACTAAGCAAACCAGGCTTCAGATCAAGTGGCAAATGTCATGAGGAGAAGATCAATATCATAGTTAATAGACACTGAAGAGCAATTAAATGGGTATTGTATTTGATAAATTATCAGTGGGGTTAAGCACATACAGAAAGCATAGTAGGGCTGCTGCTTTGCAGCTAAACAAGTCAACCAATGCAAATTGAGCCCAAATGATTAATGGTTATGAGCTGCATTGCTTGCCAAGTTGAAAAGTAATTGGGAGGAAAACAAAACTTAATTTTTGTTCTTTTAAAATTGGGGTATTATATGTTTGGCCAACACAGTTGGTTAGAGGAGAATTATATTTTATATGGTTTTCACCATAGAACAGGGGTCTTCAAACTTGACAGCTTTAAGACTTGTGGACTTCAACTCCCAGAATTCCTTCTCCAGTCATGTTAGCTCAGGAATTCTGGGAGTTAAACTTGCCAAGTTTGAAGACCCTTGCTATGGAATTTTGGAGAGAAGTTGTGGACTGGCATATTGTTGGGGGCAATATGCTGATGCTTAGAGAGGGCTGTAAAGCACTGTGAAGTGGTATATAAATGTAAGTGCTATTGCTATTCTGCTTCTTCTGACCACTGGACTGTTCCCAGTCAAAAATGATAACATCAAGGTTCCAGGAGGATATTTTCCACTGTTTTTCCACATGCTGCTTGTCCAAAAGGTGCTTTTCCCAAAGGCAACAGAAAGTCCAGTTGCCTCTTGAAAAAGTAGCTTTGGGAGAACCATGATCTGGATGAGTAAGAATCTCCATAGATTCTGCTTGTTCCCCTCCTCTTCCATCATTATGTAACATTTATGCCATTTCAGTGTGTTATGATTATAATTCCCAGAATTGCTCATTGGAAATTCTGGGAGATATTATCCCAACACATCTGGAAAATTAGGCACTGGTGGGAAATCATCCCTACTTCTCATGAATGTCCTATTCCTCAGTCATTCCCTAAATTATTTCCTATAGAAATTCTAATGGGTAATCTAATAATCTCTCAACTAATGAAAGCAGAGGAGATGAACAGAAAAAAAAAATGAATGATGATTTCTCCAAATATTATTTAGAGACAATATTCATATTTATTTATTTATTGAATTTATATTACCACCTATTCACCCATGGTGACTCACTCAAGGCAGCTTACAGAATATAAAATCATATTTAAAAAAAAAAAAAACTAACAAAAAAAATCAAATAAATTAATAAAGTACAATAGAACAAAATCTGGGGGAGGGGGAATCACCCCCAACTCCCGTCCCTTGCCCCGACAACAGCACTTCACATGAGCCATTTCATGGGCTCCATCCCACTCTAGTTCAGATTACTAAACAATCATGAATACTTTACCATATAACTGAAGCTACTATATTGACGAAAGTTATGGTGTTCTTAGAAAAAGGGCGTTGGTACTAACCTGATACGCCCATTCTCTGTGAGCTGTGAAGAGCATCCAGAGATGGGAGGTGCTTCAGTCTCTTCTGGAAAGGCTGGGTTTAAAACTCCGGGATGCTCCTCCTCCTCCACAGAATACCTCCCCAGCATCCCCCAGTTTTGCGAAGACTGAGTGCCAAAGTCCAGAACTTAGCACCTGATCTAGACCCCTGACTGGAATGGAACCCCACCAGATGGAAAGAAATGGGTGGGGCTGGATGCTCTTCACAGCTCACAGAGAATGGGTGTATCAGGTAAGTACCAATGCCCTTTCTCCCATGAGTTGTTCAGAGCATCCAGAGATGGGACATACCAAAGCTTGGCCTGCCCTTAGGGAGAGACTCCATCTGGAACAAAATCCACTCCTATAATCTGTGGACCTTCTGCAGGACTCTTCTGCCAAATGAAGCATCCACTGAGGAATAGGCATCAATTTTATGATTTCTGACAAAGGGCAATGGTAAAGCCCAATTTGCCGCTCTGCAAATTTCGTCTATGGAGGCCTGTGTGGCCCATGCTGCTGATGTTGCCGCACTCCTTGTTGAGTGGGCTGTAATGCCCTTAGGAACTGAGATGGACTGGCATTCGTAAATTTTAGCTATGGTGGCTCTCAACCATCTACCGATGGTCGTGAACGACACCTTTTGTTCTAAAATGGATGGGTTGAAGAATAGAAATAGAGCCTCAGATTTTTGAAATGCTGCTGTGTGGTCTTGATAGATGTGTAAGGCCCTTCGCATGTCAAGTCTATGCCATTGATGTTCCAGCCTATGAGATGGTTTCGGACAGAAATTTGGAAGGACCAACTCCTGCGCTCTGTGGAAGGTTGAATTTATTTTAGGAGGAACAATGGATCCAAATGGAGAATCACTCTGTCCGCATGAAACACACACAGGTTCTTACGCATTGACAATGCCACCAATTCGGAAATTCTTCTCGCTGATGTGATTGCAATTAGGAAGGACACCTAATATGTCAGGAATTTAAGACTAGTGGTTCTTAGAGGCTCGAATGGACCAGTTATAAGTGCGGTTAACACCTTGTTGAGATCCCAGGTGGGATAGCGGTGAATTATAGGAGGTCATAAGTTTGTGGCACCCTTGAGAAAACTCCGGACATGTGGATGGTGTGCTATGGAACGGAGGTCACCCCAGGTTATCACCGAGGCTAAAGCTGCCACCTGTCTATGTAACGTATTTGGAGATAGGCCCTTGTCAGCCCTTCCTGTAAAAATCCCAATAATTGTCCTATTGATGGAGCAGTTGGGTCGATCCTAGACTCCTGGCACCAGCGACAAAAGGCTGACCATGGGGCCTCGTATATATGATTTGTTGATGCCCGTCTGGATGCTTGAATGGTGGCAATAGCATCCTCTGAAATTTGTTGGGCCCTTAAATGGCTCCGCTCAACCTC
This sequence comes from Laticauda colubrina, assembly GCA_015471245.1. NCBI lineage: Eukaryota > Metazoa > Chordata > Lepidosauria > Squamata > Elapidae > Laticauda > Laticauda colubrina. The sequence goes on along the minus strand of BLBF01000062.1, from coordinate 1,909,332 downwards.
CATATGGCTAGACTGAGCCATTGTGGTTTCAGGTGGAGTATCAGCCCTTGGGAGAGGGAAACCTTCGATGGTGGAATTCTCCAAGGTTGTTCTCTCGACAGGTCCTGTAAATCTGTGAACCACGTTCACCTGGGCCAGTAAGGGGTGACCAATATCAATTCCGCTCATTCCTGCAATAAGGAGGAAATGCATATAGAAGCCCGGGAGGCCACTGACATCGCAGAGCATTGATGGCCTCTGCCCCCTGAGTCGAGTACCTTGAGATATAGCGGGGAAATTGGGTGTTGAGAGGAGAGGCAATAGATCGACTACCGAGTGCCCAAACCTCCGCATTGCTTCCTGGAAGGCAGACAGGTGGATGCGCCACTCTGCCTGATCTATCATGGCCCTGCTGAGCCAGTCTGCTTGTGTGTTTAATGCCCCTGCTATTTGTTCTGCCTTGATCGAAGACAGATTGGCCTTAGCCCATTTGAACAACTTGGTCATCCCCAGCACATAGATCATAGAGCAGGCGATCGGAAAGGCAGATAAGGCTGTTTGCTGAGGCGAAAGGCTCAAGTTGCCTGTGTAGTGGCAGGCTCTGCTAAATTATGAGGGAAAGTGATCGGAATGGTAGATAAGGTTATTTTCTGAGGCGAAAGCCTCAGGTTGCCTGCAGATGGTAGGCTCTGCTAATTTACGAGGGAAACTGTTTTAGAATTTTTAGTTTTTGCCTAGATCGAGGGGAAAGCCTGAAAGACCAAATTAGATGGTGAAAGGTTTGAAAGATCCAACCTGAATTTGAGCAAAGCCGTTCCAGTCAGGGAGTGCACAACCTCTTACCACAAAGGCTGAGCTAAAACTGGGGGATTCTGAGGAAGAGTCCCATAGAGGAGGAGGAGTGTCCCGGAGTTTTAAGCCCAGCCTTTCCAGAAGAGACTGAAGCACCTCCCATCTCTGGATGCTCTGAACAGCTTATGGGAGAAAGGATAGTTCATTATATATGAAACTAGCTTCTTTGTAAAGTGCTATAGTATGGTTAGAGCTGATGGATATCCTGAAAATCCTTGAATATTGAAAGACAACTGTAAAGGAATCCTTTCAAAATGAACTAGATCTTTAGCGGATCCATTTTTAAATTGATTTATCATTTCAAAGCACTTTGGGGTTTGATTAGTTCCTCCTTCCATTCATGTTTCTTCCAGCCTTGTACAATGAGTAATTCCACAACTAATTTGTTTGTCTGTTATTTCATTTATTACATAGTTATATTTTTATTATGCAGGGAATTGATTCATTACATTCAGTTGCTTTTTGTTTATTATGCAACCAAGGAAGTCACTACATTTTAAGGGTGAGTAGTGTACTGGCTGCAATACCATCAGTGCATAAGCAATAAAAATATTTATTTATACTCTGAATTAAGTTTGAGAAAATACAACTGGCAATTGATTACTGAGAAAAAAATAGCAAAAATACCTTTGGTCTCACATTTAAGCTTGTAAAATTTTTGCAGTATATTACACAGTATACAGTCACCCTGGGAACTGAAGCCAAACATAAGCCAATTAAATTTTAACACACTTTCCACCTTCCCTTTTTCCTTCTACTTTCCTTTGTCATTAAAAATGACACCTCTTCTTTTCAATCCTTGACTGACATTGAGAATGTAGCTACAGAGACAGAAGTGAGTTTATGGAACCAATTACCAAGGTCAGGTTCACACTAGCTGAGCAGATTTGACCACATAAGTTTAGAGAAGGGGGTTCATTTTGTCTCTGGTCCCTTGAGCTTTTAAAATTTCTAGTCATGTTTCCCAAAGAAGAAAGCAGCAGGAAATGTTAATACAACATATTGAAAGGAAAAAAATGTAAACATTCAAGAAAATTGAATGAGTTGCAATTTAAAACTGAAAGCACATAAAAACATCAACCTTCCTTGCACACATACAGTGGTTCTTTACACAAATTTTGCTCAGACAGACTCCAAAATTTAAAGTATTGTAAGTCTAATTTGGGAGAGGTTACGGATATTCATTATTAGGGCAACATATTAGGGAAAACTGTAACATTGCTTTCTTAATTTGATCTTCTGCTAAAAAAAAATGCTTCCCACCCTATCTTGTAAATTCAGTAAATGCCAGTTTAAGTTCATGAATGTTAGTTAGAAATATCTAGACCTATCACCTGAATTCAGATTATCAGTATATCAGAAAATTCAGTTAGTTAGAAATATCTAGACCTATCACCTGAATTCAGATTATCAGTATATCAGAAAATTCAGACTTACAGGGGAACTGAAATATTGTCATGGCTTCCAATGTCTAAAACCAAATATCATTCATTGTCCCATTCTCATTCCCAGCCTTTCTTTATATCTGTTTTTCTACACCACTTCAAATTCTGACTATACTGGCCAAAATGTACGAGGAAATCTAACCAATATAGCAAACCACTGTGGTCCTGTTATCTCCTGTAACCTTTGATGGATTTTTGTTGATCAGGACTGAAACCATGAGGCTTTAAGGATTTATTTACGGCTAAATGATGGAATATGGAAAGAAGAGATAATTGTTTATACTTCTTGTGATGAAAGGAGGGGTCATTTATTTATATATTTCTTTCCTTTTTCTTCACTATATACTTGTATTTTTCTGTTCTATTTTTTATTCTCTGTACTTTCTATTTATTCTTTTTACTCTTTTTTAATTTGTATTGGTTTTTATTGCCTATGGAGATCACCAAGGTCATATTTGTCCCAAAGGTGCTTTTTCAAGAGGCAAGTGGACTTTCTGGGTTGTCTTTGAAGAAGTTTTTATTGTTGCAATTGAAATTTCTAATAACATTACTATTAAGAAAGAGTAAGGCAGTTCATAAACGCTTCAGCATGTTTCAACCTTTGCTGGAACTGTCTTTATTGAACCATCCATAAATGGGTCTTGAGTCTGGGCCAAGAAAATAACATACCATAAATGTTCTGTATAAAAATAGTAGACTCCTAATTTGCTATTCTGATTGGCTAAGAAAGTCAATATAGGGATTGGTTCACTAGGAACCAATCCAAGAAGCCGCTTAAAGGCGGCAAGATTAAACTACTGTCATTGGCTACAAGACGGCAGGCAAGCCGCTATAAAAGGGCTGCCGTGGCTTAAGCCAATGTTCCGTTTTACTTATTGTTAACAAATAAAGACATTTGTTTGATGGAACATGGTCTACCTCGCGTTTTTCTGAACGGAACATTGGCGACGAAGGTGGGATCGTCCTAAAACGTGAGACTGTGCACGCGACGAACTAAAACCAGGCTGAAGACAATGGCTGGAAATAGCGCACCGCCCGCACCCTTCAATCCCAATGAAGAGGATTGGGAATCCTATGTAGACCGTTTCCAAATATATTTGGAAAGTAACGAGATGGAAGAGATCTCAGACCTCTGAGAGGGCTGTCTTCTTAATGCATTGTGGGCCAACGATCTTCAAAATGGCCAAGGCATTAGCGAAGCCCAGAGACGTGAAGCAAATGACTTGGCCCGAACTCCAATGAATACTGAAGGCTCATTATGTGCCAGTAGTGTCAAAGCTTATCAAACGGCACGAATTTTACCTAAGAGAGCAAAAAGAAGGCAAGACCATCACTGATTTTTGTGGCAGCCCTCCGACAACTGGAGAGAGCATGTGAGTTCTTGAACTTAGATGAAGTGATGCGAGATCAAGTAATATTGGGTTTAAGAGACTCTAATTTACAAAGCAAGCTGCTAAATAAACCCAACATAACTGTAGCCGAAGCCATCGCTGAAGCCACAGCCGCTGAAGCCGCGAAAAAATCAGCGGTCAAAATGAAACAGATGAATGCGAACAACAACGAAGTGAGCCTAACTAGAGGGAAGAAACAATTTCCCGCCACCACACACCACGAAGATTTTGACGAGACGTCAGAATCCGAAGAGGAAGATGATGAGCTCCACCACCTATATGCCAACAAAAAAGGGAGGGAAAAAAGAAACTGACGGGAATGTGCCAGCTGTGGAGGAAACCACCCTCGAGCCGATTGCAGATTCCTTGATGCCATCTGCAGAGCTTGTAAGAAAAGGGGACACATCGAGAAGGTCTGCAGAAATAAAAAAAATTACAGCCCAAACAGACGCAGCAACTCTCCCCCACAAGCTGAGCCAAAACAAACTGAGAGAAAGTGGCAGCGAAACAAACGAGCCAGTAACCGAGAAAAAACCCATCAGACTTTCACAATCGGAAGCGCTCAGACAAAAAGCGGGAAAAAAGTCAAAATAATAGTAAAAATTGAAGGCAGCCCCTGCAAAATGGAGGTAGACTCAGGGTCTTTCCTGTCAATGGTGTCATGGGACACAATCAAACAATTGGTCCCTAATATCAGACTTAAAGAACTCCAGAAGCAAAAATTAACCCTGAAGGACTACCAAGGGAATCGAATCCCTGTGGTAGGTCTAGGACATTTCCGAGTCACCTACAAATAACATGTCAAAGTCCTGCCGTTGACAATAGTCGACCGAGACTGACCAAGCTTCCTGGGCATCGAATGGTTCGCACCATTGGGCATCGGAATGACCGGAGTAGACCAGGTGGCCACAACCGACTGGGAAGAAAACCTGATCCATGAGTTCCAGGACATTTTCGACGGCTCCCTAGGCAGGTATCGGGGGACCCCAATTTCCTTTAGTTTAGACCCCCAAGTAGCCCCTAGAAGACTAAAGGCCAGACGAGTTCCTTTTGCATTAAAAGCAAAAATAGAGGAACAACCAAACAAATTAATTGACCAAGGGGTTTTGGAACCTGTTGACCATGCTAAATGGGAGACGCCCATTGTAACACCAGTTAAACCTGACGGGTCGGTTCGCATCTGCGGAGACTACAAGGCTACCCTGAACCATGCGCTGCAACAAAGCGCATACCCGGTGCCAGTCATACAACATTTGTTACATTTACTTGGGGGAGGAAAAGTTTTCGCTAAACTAGACTTAGCACAAGCTTACCAACAGCTTCCAGTAGACCCCTTAATGGCCGAGAATAGTGACCCACAAAGGGACATTCAAGTGCAACAGACACCAGTTTGGAGTGAGTGTGGCCCCAGGCGTGTTCCAAAGCCTCATGGAATGCCTATTGAATGGAATACAAGGGGTTGTACCATATTTTGACGATGTCTTAATTTCAGCCAAAGATATGACCCAACTAGAAAAAAGACTAAGAAATGTACTAACAAAATTCAGAGAATCTGGCTTGAAAGTAAAAAAAGAAAAATGCTGCTTAATGACTGATTGCATCGAATTTCTGGGCTATTTAATAGACTGAGAGGGTATACACCCTACTGAAAAAAAAGTCAAAGCCATTAAAAATGCACCACAGCCAAGAAACAAAACTGAATTGCAGGCATTTTTGGGACTAATAAATTTTTATAACATATTCCTCCCCCACAAAGTGACAATAGCGGAACCATTACACCGGTTACTGGATAAAAAAAACTAATTGGACTTGGGGTCATAGAGAGCAAAAAACCTTCCAGAAAATAAAAAAATTATTAACATCAAACACCGTTCTTATCCAGTTTAGTAACATACTTCCATTGACAGTGATCTGCGACACCTCACCATTCGGAGTCGGTGCCATCTTGAGCCACCAATTGCCAGATGGGAGAGAGGCACCTGTCGCTTATTATTCAAAGACTCTGTCTAAAACAGAATGTAACTATAGTCAACTAGACAGAGAAGCCCTGGCAATCATCGCCGGAGTGAAACGCTTCCACGAATATCTCTATGGAAGAACATTTTTGATAGTAATGGACCATAAACCGTTACTAGAAATTCTGGAGGGAAACAAGCCTACACCGAACATTTTGTCCCCACGAATGACTAGATGGTCAGAATTCCTAGCAGCCTACTCTTATACATTAACGCATCGACCCGGGAAGCAAATCTCCCATGCAGATGCATTAAGCAGAACACCGTTACCGACAACGGAGGAAGACCCGGCACCGACGATGACCACCTTGCAGATAGAGACATGCCCTGAACTACCAATATCTGCAAACGATGTCGCCAGAGCCACTGCAAAGGACCCAGTGACTGCCCGCATACTAAACTGGGTAGGTAAAGGCTGGCCGGAAAACCAAACAACTGAAAACTTTAAACCTTTCCGGACAAGACAAACCGAACTTTAAATTCAAAAAGGTTGTTTATTGTGGGGTGATCGGGTAGTTATCCCTCCTAAATTACAAACCAGGGTACTGGGTATGCTTCACGAAGGCCACCCTGGTATTGTTAAAATGAAAAGCCTTGCTAGAAGCTATGTCTGGTGGCCGGGTATAGATAGGGACATCGAATACTGGGTTAATTCTTGCAACAAATGTCAAAAAACCAGGCCTTCCCCACCACAAGCACTCATAAGGGACTGGGAAACCCCATGAGGCCCCTGGTCTCGGATCCACATTGACTTTGCGGGACCTACTAAGGGACATACCTTTTTAATTGTCGTAGATGCATACTCGAATTGGCTGGAAGTTGTAGTTATGCCATCTACGACAACTGAAACAGTCATTAAACAACTTGACAAACTCTTCGCAACCCATGGACTGCCGGACGTCCTAGTGTTCAACAACGGGCCACAATTAACAAGCATCCAATTCGAACAGCACCTAGCCTCCCTAGGTATACACCATACTCTAACCGCGCCGGCCCACCTGGCTGCAAATGGTAGAGCGGAGAGAATGGTCACGTTTACCAAAGAGGGTTTAGAGAGAATGGACATCGGGGATGTCCAAGATAAAATTAACTGCCTACTCACCCTCCAACATATCACACCCAGTACTATAACCAACAAAAGCCCGGCGGAACTATTAATGGGAAGAAAACTTAGGTCGCAATTAGACAGATTGCACCCAAATTATACACCAGAAAGACCCCCCGACTCATCCACCCATTTCAGAACATTTGAAATCGGCAACCTAGTCTATGTAAAAAATTTCACCGGGGACCCCTTATGGCTTCCAGGCACAATCACACAAATTACAGGCCCCCGGTCCTACTGATTAACTGTAGACAATGGCAGGGAATGGAAGTGGCACATAGACCAGCTTCGTTCCCAAAACATTGAAAGAAATACGAACGCGCAACCACAAACAATAAAGAATGACAAAAAACAAACCAAAGAGGGGGGGAAATACAAGAAAATAATAAAGAACCATTTAAAATAAATCCAGAATATTCTAACAAACAAAAAGAGCAAAAAAGAGACTTACAGTTAGAAGAAATTTGTGGGAAGAATCCAATCGAAGGGGCCAGCCAGGCCAGCTCGACCTGCCCGGAGAAACCAGGATGGAGTGGCAATACCGGCCTGAGAAACTCAGGCGGCAGCAAAATGGCTAACTCACCCTTCCAGGCGGTTCCATGGAGAAGAGCCAGAGAGACAGCAACCCCATCCGAACCAGTCGAAGTCTCCAGCGAAAATGAACCACGCAAGTCCAGTAGAGTCAGAAGAAGCCCCACCTACCTGCGTGACTACGTCACCACGTAGGACTGAACCAAGAGGGGAGGGGTGTTCTGTATAAAAATAGTAGACTCCTAATTCACTATTCTGATTGGCTAAGAAAGCCAGTATAGGGATTGGTTCACTAGGAACCAATCCAAGGAGTCGCTTAAAGGCGGCAAGATTAAACTACTGTCATTGGCTACAAGCCAGCAGGCAAGCCGCTATAAAAGGGCTGCCGCGGCTTGAGCCAATGTTCCATTTTACTTATTGTTAACAAATAAAGACATTTGTTTGTTGGAACACAATCTACCTCGCGTTTTTCCGAACGGAACAATAAACATCTCAGACAAGCCCCTCCCTAGTTCATATGAAGATAAAGGGAGGGGAAAGGAGGGAAATACTTGTAAGATTCCCTTACTATAGCTTTATAATGAAAATAGTACTAACCTATACCACATTGGTCATCTAGTCTGATCTACTGTGAAAAACTAATATTGCCCATCTCAACTATATGACTATGGATGGCTCACAGCATTTCAAATTATTCAAAAAGCAAAGAAATATAAGAAATATAGGAAACACAATATAAAAAAAACCCTCATATAATAGAATCAATAGCCAAGATATATCAAGAACCACCAGCAATAATCAACAGTCACTCTATAGCAGGGGTGCCAAACTCCTGGCTCACGCACTGGCCACACTCACCCCTGGTTTAGCGAAGGGGGAAAAAGACAAGATATTTCAGTGACAACAATGTGGCACTGCAAGTTTGACATTCCTGCTGTATAGGCTCCATCGCACACCCAAATCTCTATGCCTGATACCACTTAAAATCATTTACATAAGAAACATTAAATGTGAGATGAAGGAATCATACCTAAGGAAGGGGGGATAAAGAAATAGAAATAAACAGAACAGCATCCAGCTATTGCCAGAGATTGACAGCAGAGTGACCAGAATGACTAGAGCAGCCCTAAATGGCATACAAAGAGTTCCAAAATTAAACAAAATTTAATTTACATTTTTAAATGAGTAAAGTGTTCTGAGGCTGCAAATCTCATAACATTTTAGTATTTGTATTATTATTTATTTTATTATCAAAATTTAGAACTCAGTGTGACTCTAGGTAATATATAGCATAAAAAACAAACAATAAACTAACCACCGTTCTTATAACATTAAATATATTCAATATAATAAATATAAAACAGTGATTAAGCAATATAGCAGAATCACCAAAAGAGGTTTCTCACTCAACTGACTTCCAGTGCCTGGGAAGACCAGATCTTAGAAAAATCTCAACTGTCAAATTAGTAAATTCTTGAGAAATTTAGCAATTTATAAGTTATTTTAACTATATGTTTGCTGTTCTCACTATATCAGACAATGATACTCAAGTGAAAAGATTCTTGTTGAGTTACAGTAATGGTTCCCAAAGTAGGCAGTACTGTCCCCTGGGGGGCAGTCAGATGCATTAGAGGTGCTAAAAGGCAAGAAGGCCAGCAGGAGGGCGCTAAGAGGTGGCAGGGGAGCATTTGAGGAGCCAGCCCTCCAGGTTCACCCATTGAGGCTCCAGCTATGCAACAGTCAATGGGTGAACCTGCAGGATCGGCTCCGCGAACGCCCCCTGTCACCTCTTAGCATCCCCAAGGGGGCCAGCAGAGGGGCACTAAAAGGCGGCAGGGGGGCGGCACATCAAACACAGCCACTGTAGCATGTAACGTGCCACCGCTTCCGCATTGAAGGTGCTGGTTCTGGAGTGGTACTAGTCAATGGGTGAAACAGCAGGGCCGGCCGGTGCCTCAAATGCCTCCCCCGTCACCTCTTAGTGCCCCTCTGCCAGCCCCCTTGGGGATGCTAAGAGGCGGCAGGGGGGGCATTAGAGGCACCTGCCCTGCAGGCTCTCCCCATTGACTGTTGTACTGCACTGGAACCAGTGCCTTGAATGCGGCAGCATGTTGGGAAAAATTGCTGCCACCACTTTCCCAAAGTGCCGCTGCTGTAGCATTCTGTCTGTCTGTCCATCCATCCATCCATCCATACATACATACATATATACATCCAAAAGTTCTGTTTGCCTGCCTGCCTTCTTGCCTACCTACCTACCTACCTGTCTTTCTGTCTACCTACCTACCTATCTACCTATCCATCCATCCATTCAAAGGGTATGTCTGTCTTCCTGCCTGCTTGCCTGCCTGCTTGCCTGCCTACCTACCTACCTATGTATCCATACATTCATCCAAAAGACCTGCCTGCCTGCCTACCTATCCACCTATCTATCTACCAATATAGATATATCTACCTATCTATCTACCTATCCCTCCATCCATCCAAAAGGTCTGTCTGTCTTCCTGCCTGCCTACCACTTACCGACCAACTGATCTACCTACCTACCTACCTATCTACCTGCCTGCCTGCCTGCCCCCCATCCATTCATCCATCCATCCATGTTCGAAGCGCCGGCCCCGCAGGCACATCGGGAAAGTAAAGCAAAGCCAGTCTGGGAGGGAGGGAGGGAGGGAAGAAGGGAGGGAGGTTGAGAGATAGAGAGATAGAGATAGATAGATAGATAGATAGATAGATAGATAGATAGATAGATAGAGAACTGATGAATCAGATTGAATGAGGCTTAGTTTAGACTGAGGCCCTTTTCCACATTGAAACATCTTTGCCAGCACATTAAAACCTCCTTGGCTTCTATTAAAGGTTTTGTGGACGAAACATGGTTGAGACTATCAGGAAGCTCTCACATTTTGTTGAGGCTTTAAACAGGATCCATTGGACCAGATCTCCACCCTAAAAATTACTTTTCCCCAATGTATTACAGTGCCAATTCTGAAGAAGGCAAAACCAAAATGTACTGGTAAATTACAACCCTGTTTCTCTAACAATACGGCCTCCCCCAATAGGAAGTCCTCGCATGTTTTATAGGTATGAAATGAAATTAAGCCCCTCCCCCCCAAAATGAAGGCCTATATTAAAACATGCAAAATGGGGGGGAATGGTGGGAGGGCTTGCCATTAGGAAGTACTTTTGTTGCACACCCGGATATGGTGCTGCGTTGACTCTGATACAAAGTACCCCACCAATGCCGAGGTCAAAATCCAAGCCATCGCCGCCTGCCTGAAGATGCAAGTGGGGGGAATTAAATCACCCCCGAAAAGATGGCCTAGCCATTTTTTCGGGGCTCCAAAAAAAAATAAGACCCAGCCTTATTATATGAGAAACACAGAAGGAGAACATACACACACACACACACACACACACACACACACACACACTCTTATAACCCTGCTGGAGCAGGTGATTGGACTAGAGTAGATATCTCATTATCTCTCTCCTCCCTCCCTCCCTCCTTCTTTATTTCTTTTTCTTTCCGTCCCTTCCTTCCATCCCCCCTCTTTCTTTGTCCCTTTTTCTTTGTTTCCCTTTTCTCCTTTTCTTCCTCGCTTTCTTTTCTCTCTCTCTCTTTCCCTCTCTCAGGCTCACCCCTTTAGATCAGGGGTCACCAAACTTTTGAACCTCAGGGACCATCAAACTTATAATTTTAAATCCCGGAAAGCACTAATATGAATTTTGACTGATGGTGGCTTTTTGGCATTGGTTGGAGAGAGAGAGAGAGAGAGAGAGAGAGAGAGAGAGAGAGAGAGAGAGAGAGAGAGAGAGAGAGAGAGAGAGAGAGAGAGAGAGAGAGATCTGATCCAACCTCTCTCTCTCCCTCTCTCACACACACACAGGCAGGGATGGGATTTAGACCCCTGATCTAAAGCTGTCAAAACTCCAAAAACAGGTTAAGTAGCTCTGGGAAGGCCAGTCATAAATTAGAACACTTGCTAAACAGCCGGCCATTAAGTGAGGGCCACTTTTATTTAGTTTGCCAGTCACCTGGCCACGCCTACCCAGTCACATAACCAACAAGCCACACCCTCAAATTAGGCCACACCCACAGAAATTTGAATCCCACCTCTGGGTGGGTGGCACCAAGTATGAGTTTGTAGCACCAAGGGGGCAGTGGACTTAAAATGTTTGGGAACCACTGAGTTACAGGGTAGTTTTTAAGAGTGTATTGTGTCAAAATGGTTAATATGGTTAATAACAGAGACGTACAGTACATAGAGCAGGTGTTCTGTGTTTCCTAGAACATTATAATTTTGTGTGTATTGTTCTGTAGTCCAGTGATGAGACATAGGTACACATTAGACATATTAAATGAAATGCATTATCTATACCTTCTCTTTTATCCTCTCTTTCTTTTCTGAATATAAAAAAATAATTAGAACAAAGAAACAGTTGGAGTATGGATGTGCAATCCTTCCCCATCAATCACTACTCTACTTCAAATCATCAATTCATCCTTAAAAATTCCTTCAGTTTGGTTCCCTATTTTAAAAGGAGCCTTTTAGATTTGTTTCATGTTTCTTCACATACATACATAGGAAAAATGGGCAATTCCACTAGAAAAGGATAAAAGTGAGCTGAACTAGCCAATGGGTGGTAGGAGACTACACACATGCAGAAAAATATTGTGCAGCCACAGAATAAATATATTTCTGTTAGTTATTCATTTATACTTTAATAGCTGTTATTTTGTAGCGTTTTAAAAAAACAAATTGCCAAATGACTTGAAAATAGGGGATGGTGAGGAAGAGTACAATTTCATAGGTACATGAATAAATTAAATTTATTAAAACAAATTCACTGGCAGCTGATTTATTATCAGAATGAAAAAAGCTGTTGATGTATAAATCTCTTTCAAATATTAAACACAGTTTAATGTTACTGGACACGTGTGAAAAATCAAAACCTCTGAAATTGGGAAGAGAGCAAAGGGATTCATAATACAATATGATTTTTGGTTACTTTATTTCAAACAGCAGATCAGGCCATTTTAGGAGAGTAGGCTGGAAAACCTATTTACATTTTCACTTTTTTCAAGGCTAATTATTTTTGAAATTGAAAGCACAGGTGAGCAGATTTCAGTACTGTGTTTTCTCCTCCCATGCTTCCCAATTTGAAGCCCCGTGTCATGGAGTTGATTGATCCAACCCTTTCCCTGTTGATATTGTGTGTTCATATACCTCACTATGTCTCTCTGAATCCATATTTTTACATGTCCCAATCCCTTCAGGGAAATTGGTAGAAAACATATCACCCTCCTATATATCACAACTGTGATCATCCATAATTTTGAACAGGGCTGCTGATATTCCAGTCAACAACATACAGAGGGACATACGGTTCCATCACTGTTCTAAAAATATTTCATTCTTTTTGTCTACTATTGCCAAAAGCACTTCTGCTTTTAAATCCATCCTGAACTCTTGGGCAAAACTATTGTTGTCAGTTGGCAACTGTGATTAAACATTTTTAGCACACATGTTATCCTGACAGATTCCTGGGTGGTTTACAATAATATAAATATAATATCATAAGAATGAGTCAACACCTCTTTTCTCATATAACAAAAAGATTAAAGGTTTTAGTGCCATTAAGCGAGCAGGCAAAACAGAAGCAATAAAATCAAGTTAAATGCCTGGACAAATAACACTGTTTTCACATGGTGCCAGAAAGATTATAGCAGTAGTAGTATCTATGGGGCTGCTTTAGGAGGGTGACACAAGCCAAATATTCCATTGCCTAGAAATCAGGGGAACATGTGCCTTGTTTGTAAGACAAGCTTCCTATCTTCCTCTATGACAAATAATTAAGGCCTTGAGATCTTTTGACAAGCACAATAAAAACAATAGCTATCTTGGAAAATGATGGTGATGATGATGAAGATAATGATGATTCATTTTTAGGTATATACAGGATTCTAATCTCGGTACATGGAAAACATATGGAAAAGGAAAGAAATGATAAACAGAAGAGAGGAAAAGACTAATTATTTGGGACATTGATAAAATGAGTGGCTTAATACTAACAGCCCAAGAAAACGAGGAGGTTGTATCAAAGGGAAAGAAAGTTTTGTGGAAAAGTACAAAAGAATAAGAGGTGAGTTCACATAGTTTCTGTCACCTTTTCTCCACAGAGATGATCTTCATGACTGCACTTATTCCAGGATGCAGTTCACAGCACACAAAATACAAAGCAGAAGGTTTTTAAAGAGTTTGGAAAAAATATTTTTTTCAGAATATCTGAAAACCAGAAAACATTACAAGTTGCCTACTTACATCAGAAGCTTCCTGCCTTCAGGGTTCCTGCCTTTGAAAATATCATCTCCACTGCAAGGGTAAACTTGGAGCAGTGATTTGTACTGCTAAACTCTCTAGCTGTTCATTGACATTTAAATTCATTTCATTCTGTTCAGTACATCTGTGGCTCCTAATTTATTTACCAAATATTGCTCTTGTGCCTGGACATTTTTTTTAATCTGATTGACCTTTCTGTGCCGATCACAAATATCCTTTTCATATTGGCTTGGTATCTGAAAGATGAAATATTTGTGAATGTTATTCCCTCTCACCTCTCTGATCATTGTAAATTATAAAGTTAGGGTTGATTACAGACACAGATAAATACATATATATAGCAGATGTGTTTTTCTTTCTACATCAAGTAGATAATAGATAAAAGGACAGCCTCCTTTGTTGGAATTAAGTAAAACTCCAACAAAACAACAATATGAGTGTGTCAATAACAAAACTTTCAAGAACATTTTTAGGTTCCCCTAATATATACTTTTAATTCATTAATAGTATTATTTCTCCAAGCCATTTCAACATTTATATGGCATCAGTGAATGTAATTTCTATACATCAATGATATTGATCATACTAAGATTTGTTTAATGTATAGACCTATAGACAACAACAAATTGTGGATAACCCTTAAAAACATGGGTGTACCAGGCCATCTCATCTACCAATTAAAAGAAAGTAATATAACGAACAAGTAGCAAGAGTTAAATCAAAATCTGGAGAAATTAAATGGTTCAAAAGTGGGAAGGAACACAGATTATTTAATCTATATACAGATATATAATAAGCAATGTTGGATAAGAAGAATAGAAATTGGAAAATTATCCAATTCTACAAACCATAAGAAAGAGTAGTTCAACAATGGAGCCAGTTATCAAATGGAGGGGTAAGCCCTCTTGACTTGACTATATTCAAGGAAAAATTGAATATCATTTCAAATAGAATAACACAGTTGGAAGGGACCTAGAGTTGGAGGTCTTCTAGGCCAACCCCTTGCCCAGGCAGGAAACTCTACATCACTTCAGACGAATAGTTATCCAACATCTTTTTTAAAATTCTTAGCATATATAT
>BLBF01000062.1:1858708-1883922 GCA_015471245.1 Laticauda colubrina | reverse complement strand
TGTGTGTGTGTGTGTGTGTGTGTGTGTGTGTGTGTGTGTGTGTGTGTTTGTGTTTTCTGAGGTTTTCGCGGGTATTTGTATGTGGATCTTTGGTTATTCGGGTTTTCTCCCGCATAGAATTGGAAGTATCTAGGCAACATTTCGATGAAGTCTCATTCATCATCTTCAGGCTTGTTTCTTCAGCTCTGTGCTTCTCAGATTAATGTGAGCTTGCAGCTGCTTCTTCCTTTTAACTGCTAGTGGGGGTGTGACTCGATTGGTAGGTGCGTTGGCTGTGTTCTGATTGGCTGGGGGTGTGTTCTGTTTAGGTGGGGGCTTGGTTGTGCTCACGTTAGTCTTAGTAACCCCAACCAAAAGCCAAGACAGAGAACAAGAGAATGGCAAAGCCCTCCTCCCATATATAAAAGGCACTACAGACAAAATCACAAGATCCTCCAAAAACACAACATTAAAACAGCATTCTGCACAAACAGAAACATATCCACCATCCTAAGAAACCCTAAAGACAAAATCGAGTTACAAAACCAAGGAGTATACAAAATCCCTTGCACTGCCTGCCCCACCACATACATAGGACAAACTAACAGAAGAATTAGTGCACGCATTGAAGAACACAAGAACTCAATCAAAAAAGAAGAACTGACCTCTTCCCTGGTCCAACACCTCAAAGCCACAGGACATGAAATTGACTTTAAAAATACCAGAACTATCGTCAAAACTGAACACTTCAACAACAGAATAATCAGAGAAGCCATAGAGATAGAAAAACGCCCACACAGCATGAATAAACAAGATGATACCTCCCGCCTACCAACCATTTGGAAACCTGCCCTCATTAATAAACGAGTACCTAACATGAAGAATGACACCAGACCCACACCCACGAGTGCCACACAAGATGCTACCACCACATTTCCACGCAGAAAAAAGACTCACACCCACCATGAAGATGTGGCACGACCACGAACATGAGGCCAAACAACAGAATCACAACTCACCAGCTCAAATCCCCCAGCAACTAAGACTAACCTGAACACAACCAAGCCCCCACCTAAACAGAACACACCCCCAGCCAATCAGAACACAGCCAACCCACCTTCCAATCAAGTAACACCCCCACTAGCAGTTAAAAGGAAGAAGCAGCTGCAAGCTCACATTACTCTGAGAAGCACAGAGCTGAAGAAACAAGCCTGAAGATGATGAATGAGACTTCATCGAAAAGTTGCCTAGATACTTCCAATTCTACGCGGGAGAAAACCCGAACAACCAAAGATCCATATATATACATGAAGAAGCCATAGAGATTGAAAAAAGACCTGAAAGCATGAATAGAAGAGATGATTCCACCAGACTGTCAATCATTTGGGAGCCTGCACTCTCAAATAGAAAGATCTCCACACCACAAGCCAGGCAAACACCTGGGCACAAACAGACTCCCTCTGATACCTCCAGCTCAAACACACACACCCCACCAGGCACCCAGATGAAACCTGGCTTCCTAATAGATAATAGCCGTCCTTTCACACGAAGCCAAGCTGCACTGAAAGCCTCCAGTGCAGGAGCAGAGTGTTGGCAGCCAATCAAAGCCACAAAACAGACAGAAGAAACCAGAAACACCAATCAAACAAACTCCAAGTCCAATAAACACAGACCAAGACTCCCAACCAATCAGGATGTAGAAAAAAAACATTCTGCCACAATAATAGGCTAGCCTCAAATTTAAAACCAACGGCTGTGAGACCCTGACCCACATACAAACTCTATACAGAAGCCTGATGATGGCAGATGAGATTCTGCTGAAATGTTGCTACAACTTTAAAAGCACTACAATGACGTGGGATAATACCCGAAGGAAGCTGAACAGCACACATGTAAGTACATGTAACAGAACACACCCCTAGCCAAACAGAACACAGCCAACCCCCCTACCAATCAGAACACAGCCAAACCCCCAACCAATGAGAACACACCCCCACCCAATCAGAACACAGCCAACCCCCCCAATCAAGACACACCCCCACTAGCAGTTAAAAGGAAGAAGCTGCTGCAAGTTCACATTACTCTGAGAAGCACAGAGCTGAAGAAACAAGCCTGAAGATGATGAATGAGACTTCATCGAAACGTTGCCTAGATACTTCCAATTTTACGTGGGAGAAAACCCGAATAACCAAAGATCCACATATATATATGGCAGATGAGATTCTGCTGAAACATTGCTACAACTTTAAAAGCACAACAATGACGTGGGATAATACCCGAAGGAAGCTGAACTGCATACATGTAAGTACCCATGAAAATTTATATATATCCCAGTCTCCCTGCCTTCCATATAAATGCTCTACACAGATACTTTAGTTGCATATAACTAATAGGGTTCTGAGCAACAAAATCCAAACAAAAGATAGCCATACGAAACAATTTTAAAAGCACAAGTTATCCAAATATGGACTACAGTAGTAGCAGACATATATACCACTTGACAGTGTTTTACAGCCCTCTCTAAGCAGTGTACAGAGTCAGCATATTGCTCCCAACAATCTGGGCCCTCATTTTACCCACCTTGGTAGGATGGAAGCCTGAGTCAACCTTAAGCCTGGTGATATTCGAACTGCCAAATTGCAGGCAGTCAGCAGAAGTAGCCTGCAGTATTGCACTCTAACCACTGTACCACTGAGGCTCAGTATGTTAATATACTATTAATAGGCTGGTCATAGTCTGATTGCTTAAATTGTTCTGATTATTAAAAAAATATATCAATCACGTTCTCCATATCACCTATCTAATACATTGTACTACTTTTGAGAAGATCTTTAAATCATGACACCTTCAACAACTGAGTTTAAAAAGTAGTGTTCAGGGTCTTCTGGAAAGAATTATACCAAAAATGTTCCTTTCAAAATAAAAGAATATTCCTATGCTTTAAAATCCATAATGCAATCATAGAATCTTCTCCTATCTAACCAGTCTTGATTTGGAAGAAAACTGGGGAAGAAAATACCAATTTTGCACCATGCAATAAAAGAAAGCATAAATAGATGTGATGAAAGTAACACGGGAATACAGCAGAAATAAGGATGCTGCTGTAATATCTTTGTGCTGCACTTAAGTGCAAATGCGGAAATACTAACAGTTTGTGTCTTACTTTCCTTTGCATAATTCCTATTATTCTTAATAGCATCTGCTACTTCAGAATTTGTGCAGGCAGAAATTGACCAGGTCCCAAAATCCATTAATATCATTTTCAACAGATACACATCGTAGATTTCTGCCTGATGCATATTGACATTCGCAGTATTGTAAAAGGTTCTTTTAACTATAATAAATGTCCGAACTCAGTCACTTCTTCTAATTTATGCTTTAGGATTTACTGTTTTAACCTTGGGCAACCCAAGTTACATGCTGTTGTCGTTCTTTTAATCCTTGTAAGCCACCCAGAGTCACTGTTATGACATGATTGGTCATAGAAATCATTTAAATAAATAAACATACACTGTATGCTTTGTGAATTATGAAACAGTTTGTATATATCCAATGCATTCCATTTTTGCATACATTCATTGTTGTTATGTCTTGATAACTATATAGGTTTATAATTTATTATAATTGCAAGTTGCCTAGAGTTTTGTGAGTATGAAATACAATTGAATACATAATCCAAAACTACATATTTTAAATACTACATTATGGCAACAAAAGAAGCTTTTTTCAACATATTTGAATCTACGCAGTACAACCATGTAGCAGGAAGCACCAATGAAAGTAGTGATCAAGGATAGCTACCTTATTAATAGTAACTGAAATGCAATTTTGTAGACTAGCTCATGGAAGAAGGTAGCCATTGTAATGAAATGTCTCCTTAAATGCAAATATACAACTTTTTTGTAAATTTACATCATCTGTATATCTTGCATAATGCAAATGGCATATAGTACATTAATACAAATGACATAAATTATCTCAATTGTCCAGACTGCAGCAGAAAGAAGATATCTTTTATTTGAACTTTACTAGAATTAATGGGAAGATAGGGAAGGGAGGGGAAGAAGAATGATCAAAACAAATTTTAAAGAAGAAAAATATTGGCACCTTTAAAATGCTAAGCACAAATCAATGCCTACTGCTGGTTAGCTTGCTATTAATTGGACTGGTAGGAGGTATTCTGCCATTCTACCATATTTCAACATATGCAAGCAGGAGATAGTTTAAAATTGCAGCCTACAGCAGTGGGTTAGGTAAATGAATTTCAAAAGTTTATCATAAAATAGTGAGAAGAGATGAAATGAGAGAAGTAAATGCCAATAAAATTTGCAGTTCAGAATACAGGAAGCTTCGCAAAAGAGGGAAAGGACAGAAAAAGCATAAGAATGAATAATGCCTTGTTGGAATAGTTAGATTAGTTTAAACTTTTAAGATTATTTATTTATATATCATATTTAGAAACTACCCATCTCCCTCCTAGAACAACTCTGGGTTTTTAATTTATTTGCAAAATATGATGGTGATGTTTGTAGAAGTAAATTCATATTGCATTCTGATACTGGTAGTATTCAACTTATGCCTACAACTGAACCCCAAATTTTGATCATGTCACTGTAGTTGTTAAGCAAAACATCACATGACTATTTGCTCAACAACTGCAATCCTAGCTTTTGCTCTTGTACAGTTTCTAGAGCCTCAAGACCTTACAGAAGAGCAGGCTCCATTCTTGCATAGTTTCTCTCTGGCAGTCACAGAGAGTGTGCTCCTCTTACAAGGCTTTCAGAGACTCCAGAGGCCATGTGAGAGCAAGTCCCATTTTTTTCATATTTTCAAGAGGCTCCAGAGGTTGCACAAGAATGTGCTCCAAGTCCTCTTCAAGAAATAAGGTCTGCCTCAGAAGCCTATCAATAGAAGGGGGGTGGGAAAACTATTTGAAGGTAAGCAGTGTATTGCAAATTCTGGGGAGCACGGAATCAGAGAGAAAAAATGCTGATGCCCAGGGATTCTGGCCTTTGGAGGTGGTAGCATTTCTGAACAGTAGCACTAGGGTTGAAGTTGAGGTCTGGGATGGTTGCAGATAACTGAGGCTGCTGAAGGCCCTGAATGTCTTCTTCAGGTCCAGCCTGAGCACTGCCAATGAGTGATCGGGTAGCTGAGATGAAGGGGAGAAAAATAAGTGGCGGAATTGCAGAGCCCCTGTGGTTGTAAGGGAAGATACATTTTTATCACATGACTGAGAGGAGCCACAATGGTTGTGAGTTTGGGCAGGGGTCATAACTCCCTTCAATCAGTGCTGTCATAATTTTGAATGGTTCCTGAACAAATGATGGTAAGTCAAGGATTAACTGTATTGTTACTAGTTACAAATATGAGCAAACTTTTATTTAACTGTCCACTTCTTAGTAGTGCTTTCACATCATAATCCTTCACAATGCAGCTTGAAATCGATCCTCAATAATCTTCACTATCTACAGATTTTTGCTGATGTCAAAACACACCAAGCAGTGTCACATCTGCATTATTGTAATGTTAACATGCACAAATAATATGAGACAATCTTTCTCAATAAAATTGTCCAGAAGGAGGTCAGAAAAACCATCATTCAACAACAATTCCAATTGTAAGCTACAGCTAAACAGCTATAGAATAAAAAATCCTTATCACTCTCTCCACAGGAAATGAAAGTAAATTTCTACGCCATACATATTTTAGTACATACTTATATACTTTTGTCTGGTGATTTGCAAACCAAGAGATTGCTAGAAAAGAAAAGAGGACAAATCCTAAACATTGCCGGTATCAAAACATATATTTTATTCCATTACTATGAGCTACTATAAGCATTTATATAAGTGGAAAAGTTAAGTTTTATATGGATAAATTCAAATGAAAATACTGAAAACTCCAGAAAAGGATGATGATTTTATTCTTTTTTGGGGATGGCAGGGGGAAGAAGAAGAATGATTGACATGAGCCCTGAAACTCAAAGACAAATAAATGAAGCATTTCCTTCAGTGGGAACATATGTTATCTTACAGAGCTGAGTTAGTCCTGAAGAAATAGATGGAGCTATTATTGGTGAAGTGAGCTGTCTCCTCAGGGGCTGAATCCCTGCCCATCTGGCTTCTGCTAGCTTCCAGTAGAGGAATAGAAATCTGGATCAAGTCCTGATAAATGCCTCTTTGTGAGGAGGAAAAGCTGGAAATGGGAATATGTACCATCTTTACTTTAAATGTTTTAGTTTGTATTTATAGTTGTTAATTTTTAAATACTTCAATATTTTTTTTAAATTTTAATGCATCCAGAGTTGCTTTGTAGGGTGAGGTGGGTGGCATATAAATTTAATAAATAAAATAAAATATTTTATAAAATAAAGTATACCCCTTCCAAGGAGCTGAACTTAAATTCAGCTTATCCTATTCCATCCCATTAAGAGAGAGAGAGAGAGAGAGAGAGAGAGAGAGAGAGAGAGAGAGAGATTAATGGATGGATGATGGACAGATAGGCAAGCAAGCAGGCATAGATCTACAGAGATAGTACACTTTCCTTTTTAAAAGTCTCCAAACAAACTGAAGAATCTTCTTAGATTAAAAGTGAAACCTTTAAAAAAAAAAACAAAGTCCAGTTGCCTTTTAGAAAAGCATCTTTGTGACAACCATGATCTGGATGACTGAGAATCTCCATAGATATCTCTTCAAACTTTGAAAATCAAAGCTTGTGATTCATTGCAACTATTCATTTCCAAACTTTATTAATCTGGGATAAAGCAGGAAACTGTGTATTTAAAATTCAATGGAATTGACTATTTGGTGATTTCTACATCCCACTTGTTAGCAAACAGAACAAACAGAAATCAGGGTATATAAGGATACACAAACTTTGCATAAGAAGAATGGGAAAAAGAACAAAATTGAATCTGTAATTTTGGGAGGAAAACATAAGTGTTATGTGAAAAGTATGATTAGTTAAACGAAATGAGGTTAAGCTAACCAGGAGTACTTTTAGACATTACACAATGTCCTGCAATTCACTTAAATCTTTTAATTTCTTGAATGTCAAGGTGTCTTTTGAAATAATGGCATAGGGTAAGCAGTTCAAAAACTTAAGATGAAGGACAAATAATCAACATTCTCAGATTCAATAATGCCTTTTGTTTCCAAATATTAATCCTAAGGAATTCTGCTTCTTCCTAAAATGACCATATAGTTTTCAGAGTTTTTAAGGGTAGCAAGGGTTAACTAATTTACAGGATTTATGACCTCCATCATGTTCTGCCTTTTCTTTGCTCTCTTCTATTAATCAATAATCCATTATCATAACTCTTTGGAAATGATTTATCATTTTTATCATCTGTTTCCATCTTGGAAACAAGAGTTTTCTGCATCAGGGTCTGCTATTAAACTTCTGGTCTATGAAGATGAATAGAGATAGCATTGTATGTGTGTGTCCAGTACACAGAAGGAGAGATGATGAGATTGCTTTTCAAGGCAATGAAGTCATTTCTGGACTCCAGCATCTATATGTAGCCCAAAGCTATAGCTTGCTATAAATTTTGGCTCTTGTTCTTGTACATTCAGCCAGATCTAGGCGATGTAGCCTCATCTGAGCAAATGTAACTCTATAACAGCATAGGAAAAATTCAAGTGATCATTGAAAATTGCCCATTGGACTGACATTAAGAATACTAATGAATTTCAATCACGATTCCAAAAAAGATGAAGAACCTCAACTTCCAGAAAAACATTGTCCATACAATCCTCCATCCGGTTCATTGACTTTTTCCCCAGGCATTGTCTCCCAGATGCTAAGACTCCCCATCCCCACCATCCCCACTAAAGTTATATCTGTTATTTTAAAGAAAGACCCACCAAACCTCCTGAGCCTGTAACAGGAGTATATTTTTTCATCAGCAACCAATCCAATGTAGTACAAGTTGTTTGCAATACAACTTTAAAGGACTCTCCATTTACGGCAATTTTAAGATCTCATCATCAGTGTTAGGAAAGAAAAGTCTAATTCTAACCAACCTCAGATGGTTATTTTAAAAAGTTCAATGCCTCCATTTTGCCCTGAGGTTTTAGAACAATCTCCACTGGTGTCTGTAAAGTCTGATTTCACTGCTGTGTAAAACCCATAAAGATATTTTTAGAAAATGTGTGTCAAAAGTGGAATGGATCTAGCCCAGTGGTGGGATTCAGCTGGTTCACACCAGTTCAAGCAAACCAGTTGTTAAATTACCTTCCCCCCCCCCCCGACTATTGAAGTGGATCCTGGACACTGCACTGCACTGCAGTGGAGAAACAGACAACGGAGCAGCCAGCATGAGGAAAGGAGAAGGCCACTTTCCCTCTTTCTTCTCCCTGTTCTTCCTCCTTCCCTCACATTGGCCACCCTATTTCCTGTTTCTCCATTGCAGCACAGAGCAGCATCAAGGATCCACTTTGACTGTGTGTATGAGAGGGGGGTAATTTATCAACCGGGAAGATGCTGGAAAAGATAATAAAAAAACAAAGGGAGAAGGCGGAGCTACGTCTCGGTGCTACAGCTGAGATCTCGGGGCTCTGAGATCTCAGCTGATATTTTTGCCTCTGGTCGGTTCTAACGGACCTAAACCGTCCCGTAGAGACGGGGATTGTGAAGGGCACAGTCCCAGGATCCCAGAGATATCGCAAAATCTCTGGTTTGATCCGGGAGAAGCCCTTTTGCTGGAAGCAGAAAGGCAGCCTCTAAAGCTGCTGAAGTCGGGACAACTCCGGAAAGAAAGGGATTTAAATGAGCGTGTATCGGTTGGGTGAGAAATTCTTTTGCATTATAAATTGATTAAGACTTGAAAGGACATCCTGAACAAAGAAGAAATCTGTGGCTTTATTTCTCTTTTGACTGAACCTTGGTTGAGCGGCGTTTAAGTGATGTCAAATTGAGACTTGGATTTTTTTTTTCTTATTTTCTTTGAGGACTTTAAGGTGACTTTGTAGGTAACCGGACTGAATTTTCTCTTATATATATTTTTATTTTTCACTTGATTTTTATTTTTTATCTTTTTAACTTTCTTTTTAGGATAGAGGCTCCCTTTGACTATCTTTTTTTTTGTTTGAGTTCTTTATAAATATTTTTTCTTTTGGCTGGGGGGGGAAAGAGTATTTAGAGATGCTGTAACACTGCCAACTAGAGGCTTGAAAATATTTTATTTGAATTGGGGAGAAAAGCACTTCTTTTCAAGGACATTTTAATGTGATAAGATAGAGGGAGAATACAGTAAAATATTATTACAGGTGCTCTCTTGGACTCTTATCAATATCTCAACATTTGAGGTTTGGCTTTGAAGCTGCTGGAGAAGACAGTCATAATAAGAGCCTTGGATAAAGAAATAAAGTGCAGTGTACAGTGCATATATATATATATATATACCTTTGAAACTCCTACTCGCCAGCCTTTTTGGTTAAATTTAACTCTAGTATTCTTGCTTTTTATTTTAAAGGGAAAGCCTCAGAGTTCTTTCTTTTTTCTTCTCTTTCTTTTTTTTTTTCTCTTGCTTCTTTGCTTCTTCCATTTATTTTAATTGGATTAGGGTCTAGAAGAACCTGAAGACCTTTCTTTTTCCTTTTTCCTTTTTTCTTTTTTGGTTTTGGGCTTTTTACTATTGGATTTTTTTTTTCTTTTTGATTTTTTGGACTATATTTGGTTACTATACCAGCTGGATTTAAAGTCAAAGAGAGCTTGAAGACTTGGAAATATTAAAATGAGCAGGAAGCCAAAACCATTTGGCGTTTTTGCTTCTACCTCTGCTTCCCCACCACTTGAAGGACAACTTTCAATTCAGACAATGTTGAAGCAAGATAAGGAATAAGAAAAAGTAAATTTACAGATGATTATGCAAGGAATTCAAGATATTAAGATAAAAATAGATACCATGGACAAAAAAATAGAGAAATCTGATGAAAATTTTAAACAAATGATGGGAAAGTATGAGGAGAGATTCCAAAAAATTGAGGAAGAAGGAAAACAAAGAGAGGAGAAGATTGGAAATATTGACATTAGATTAACAGTGATAGAACAAGAAAAAAATGGGATGTTGAGGTGGGAGATGGAAAGATCAGAATTTTATCTTAGATTTCAAAATATAGAAGAGGAAAAAGGAGAAAACTTGGCTGTGATAATGATAGAAATATTGGCAGATCTTCTGGAAATTACTGAGGAAAAAATGATGGACGGAGTAGATGAGATATACCGAGTTTATACAAGATATGCGATGAGAAATAAACTACCAAAGGAAGTACATATTAGATTTACTAAAAAATCCATCAGAACACAAATATTACAAGTGGCAAGAGAAAAAGCATTGAAATATAAAAGCAAAGAGATTGTAGTTTTAAAACAAATACCTAGAAGAGTGAGAGAGATGAGAAGAGAATATCGATTTTTGATCAAAATGCTACTGGAAAATGAAGTGAACTACAGATGGCTGATACCAGAAGGACTAATTTTTACGTGGCAAGAGCAGAGACATAGAATTGACTCGATTGAAAAAGCAGAACTTTTTTATGCAGAATTTTTTGGAAGAAAAAAAGAGGAAGCAGAGAAAGAGATCTCATTAATTGAGCTTCTGGAGGAACAACTGGAGATTGAAAAAGAGAAAGGAGTTGTAGGTGGACAGGTAGACAGTAAAGAACAACGTGAAGTGAGAGCTACGAGAGCTGTTAGACCTAAATACAAAGCATAATCATGGAAGAAAAAAAACTGATTACAATGAATATAAATGGACTTAACTCAGCTGTTAAAAGAAGGAAAACTTTTCACAAATTAGAGAAATTAAAATTTGATATAATTTGCTTACAAAAAGTTCATATTAAAAAGCAACATGAGCATTTGTTAGTACAGCCAAAATTAGGGAAAATATTTACTTCTTTGATTCAATGTAAGAAAAGAGGAGTGGTTCTCTACATTAAAGAAGATATTCCAGCAAAACTGATCTACACGGATGAAGATGGAAGAGTATTAATGGTGGAAATAATGGATAATAATAAAAAAATACTCTTGATTGCAATTTATGCTCCGAATGATAAACAAGAAGAGTTTTATAAAAAACTACATATGGAAATAATTAGACTGGACTATGTTAACATAATCATGATGGGAGACTTTAATGGAATTGTGGACAATAAATTGGACTATATAACAACAACAACAAAACAAAATAGAAAGATTCTCCCTAAATCTTTTTTTAAAATGACAGATGAATTAACCTTAAAAGATATTTGGAGGGAAAGAAATGTTAAAACTAAACAATATACTTTTTATTCTAATAGACATTTATCATGGTCCAGGTTAGATATGATTTGGATCTCAACAGAATTAATATCTACTATTCAAGAAACAAATATTGAAATAAGTACTTGGGCAGATCATAGTCCAATGACAATTAAATGGAAGGGACAAAAAAAAAGATCGAGATGGACATTAAACAATACCATTTTAAAGGAGAAAGATTTTATACAATGGATGGAGAAGGAATTGGTCTTTTTTTTTTAAAGAAAATAAAAAAGAAGATACCTCAATACAGAATGTTTGGGATACAATGAAGGCATATGTAAGAGGTTTGATAATAGACTATACAAGAAAAAAGAATATTAGGAAAAGACAAACCTCTAAGGCCTTGGAAGATGAATATATAAGACTTGAAAAAGAATTACAGAAAATACCACAGAAAAAAGATATTAAATTGAAACTGGATGTAATTAAGCATAAAATGGAATTAATAGAGAAAGAAGAACTGGCACAGAAAATTAGAAATTCTAAACAGAATTATTTTGAAGATGCAAATAAACCAGGTAGATGGTTAGCATATAAACTGAGAAAGGAGAAGGAATCAAGAAAAATATTGAAACTAATAGATGATCAAGGTCAAGTTTGTTGTGGTAATAAGGAGAAAAAGGAAATTATTCGAGATTATTATGGACAACTATATAAACAAGAGAATATTGATGAGAAAAAAATTAAACAGTATTTACAGAATGTTAACTTACCGAAGATACCTAAAGAGACTGAAGAAATGTTAGAAAGCAATATAACAATGATGGAACTAAATGAAGCATTTAAAAGACAAAATAATGGGAAAGCACCAGGTCCAGATGGGCTTCCGGCAGAATTCTATAAAAAATTTCAAGAATCATTGAACACTCCATTGTTAGAAATTATGAATGAAGTTATGTTAAAAAAGATGACACCCAAAACATGGTCAGAGGCTTATATTACACTAATTTTAAAGGAAGAGGCTGACCCGTTGCAAATTAAGAACTATAGACCTATTTCCTTATTGAATGCAGATTATAAAATCTTTGCTTCAATCTTAGCAGAAAGACTGAAAAAATATTTAAATAATTTTATCCATCCAGATCAAAATGGATTTCTACCAAAGAGACAAATTAGAGACAACATGAGAGTAATTTTGGATACCTTGGAATATTATGAGGCTCATCCTGAAAAACAAATGGCTTTGATATTCCTAGATGCTCAAAAAGCATTTGACAACGTGAACTGGAGATTTATGTTATTATTATTGGAACAGATGGGCTTTGCCAGAAAATTTATTCAAGCAATAGAAGCCATATATAATAAACAGACAGCAAAGGTAATGATGGAGGGAGAATTTACAGATCTTATTAATATAAGAAGAGGTACAAGACAAGGATGTCCCCTATCTCCTTTGTTATTCGTATTAACTTTGGAAGTGTTGAATAGAAATATTAGAGATGACAAAAATATAAAAGGAATGAAAGTTAAAAAGGAAGAATTTAAACTACAAGCTTTTGCTGATGATTTAGCTTTTATTCTGGAAGACCCGTTAGAAACCGCTCCAAAGTTATTGGAAAAGGTAGAGACATATGGTGAGATGGCTGGCTTGAAAATAAATAAAGATAAAACAAAGATTTTGACAAAAAACATGTTATTGAGACAAAGAGAAGAACTGACAGATCTTTTGAAAATTCAAATTACAAACAAGGTTAAGTATCTGGGGATATATTTGACAGCAAGATGTAGCACATTAAAAGAGAATAATTATATTAAACTTAAACAACAGATAATTACAGATTTGAAGAAATGGGAAAATTTACAATTGTCATTAATAGGGAGAATTTCAACAATTAAGATGAATATTTTACCTAGAATTTTATTTCTCTTTCAAACAATACCAATTAGACTTGGAAAAGACTATTTTGAAGATTTAAATAAAACTATGTTGAAGTTTATATGGCAAGGTAAAAAAGCGAGAATAAAGTTAAAACTTTTGCAAGATGCTAGAAATAGAGGAGGTTTTGGCCTGCCTAATTGGGAATTGTATTATCAAGCTGCAAGTTTGATGTGGGTCAAAGAATGGATAACATTAAGAAAACATAGATTGTTGACATTAGAAGGACATGATTTACTGTTGGGCTGGCATGCTTTTTTATGGTACAAGGGAACTAAAACACAGGGGTATTTGAGAAGACATTATATACGGGAGTCTTTGTGGTTAAATTGGGAGAAGATAAAAAAACAATGTTATTTGAAAATTCCAATTTGGTTATCGACTATTGAAGCATTTTCCTATCCTATGATCTATAAAAAGGAACAAACAGTTAGATATGGGGAACTGTTGGATGAAAAGGGTGGACTTAAAACGATCCAAAATTTAGAGGAACAAGGTATAAGGATGAATTGGTTTTCATATGCGCAAATACACTCAAGATATCTTGAAGATTTTAAAACGGAAGGATTCTATGATAAACAGACTGATTTAGATAAGATATTGATGGGTACTGATGAGAAAGTGATTAAAAAGTTATGTGGTTATTTATTGGGAATTAAGCTAGAGGAAGAACAAGTTAAAGAAACTATGATTGCATGGGGGAAGAATTTTAGATATGGAATTGATTTAGAGCAATGGCAAAAATTGTGGTCTCAAAATTATAAAATGACAATGTCAATAGCATATAAAGAAAACTTGTATAAGATGTTTTACAGGTGGCACCTTCCCCCGACAAGAATAGCAAGAATGTTCAAGAATAAATCTGAAAAATGTTGGAAATGTCATCAGATACCTGGCTCATACTGTCATATGTGGTGGACTTGTGAGAATGCTAGAAAATATTGGACTAAAATTCACATGTGGTTGGAAAAAATGACAAAGAAACACATAGACTTGAAACCAGAGATCTTTTTACTGGGAATTTTACCTGATATATATAATAAAGACTTGAAATATTTGATTGTAAATGTATTAACAGCGGCTAGGATTGTATTTGCTAAAAACTGGAAGAATGAGAAAATGCCATTGCAGGAAGAAATTATTGAGAAAATATTGGAATGTGCTGAGATGAGTAGATTGACATTTGAAATTAGAGAACAAGAAGATAAACAATTTTATGCAATTTGGGGTTTTTTTTATCAATGGTTAGATGATAAAATACAATAATAGAGCATTAATATTATATATATGAAGAGTTTTTAGGATTGATTTGTTATGATTATATGATAAATTATAGAATAAACTGTTTGAAGTATTGTTATCTCGCAAAGCATGAATGATTAAAGGTATAGTCAGAAAAAGATTTTTTTTATTTTTATTTTTTTTTAGTAATATTAGAATATGGATTGACAATATGAGTGGTTATGCAATATAATGGTAATTGACACTATAAAATGAATGCACAAAACTGATGAACCAACCGATACAGCGGAAGTATATATGAGAATAGATGTTTTTAATGTTTTGTATGTTTGTCTGTTTGTAGAAAATTAATAAAAACTTTAAAAAAAAAAAAAAACAAATCTGCCAGCATCTAGAAACAAATAAAGTAATAACTAGCAGTCAGCACGTTAAAAACAGTTAAAATCTGTTAAAAACAGATCATGCCAAACCAATCTTATTTCATTCTTCAACACAGTGACTAAATTTGTAGTCCAGCAAAATACTGTGGACATAATATATTTAGATTTCAGCAAGCCATTCGACAAAGTAGAGCACAACCTACTTCTTAGTAAGCTAGAAAAAAGTGGAATAGATAGCACCACCACTAGATGGACTCGCAACTGGCTGGCAAACCGTACTCAACGAGTAGTCCTTAATGGGTCTAAGTCTACATGGAGGGAAGTAAGCAGTGGGAGCCACAAGATTCCGTCTTAGGCCCAGTACTCTTCAATATCTTCATCAATGACTCAGATGAGGGAATAGAAGAGGAACTTACCAAATTTGCAGATGATACTAAGCTAGCAGGAATAGATAACACCCAAAGAGATAAGCTCAAGATCCAGGTGGATCTTGACAGACTAGAACACTGGGCCATATCTAACAAAATGAAATTCAATGTAGAGAAAAGTAAAGTACAGTAAAGAGAAGGACCAGGGGAGACACGATAGCAGTCTTCCAATATTTGAGGGGCTGCCACAGGGAGGAAGGGGTCAAGCTATTTTCTAAAGCTCCTGTAGGCCAGACAAGGAATAATGGATGGAAACTGAACAAGGAGAGATTTAACTTGGAAATAAGGAGAAACTTTCTAACAGTGAGAACAATCAACCAATGGAACAGCTTGCCCTCGGAAGTTGTGGGAGCGCCATCACTTGAGAGTTTTAAGGAGAGATTGGACTGCTATTTGTCAGAAATGGTGTAGGGTCTCCCTCTTGGGCAGGGGGTTGGACTAGATGACCTACAAGGTACCTTCCAACTCTGATTGTCTGTTATCTGTTATCTGTAAACCAGTTCACCCAGCATCAGGTTGGTCATTGCAGAAGGCTCGTCCTGCATGTGTGGCAGAACTGGAAGACGGCATTGGGCCATTCCTCCAAAAGCCAACCTGACCCTGGACGAACTGGTTGTTAAATTATTTGAATTCCACCATTGATCTAGCCATTGCTGGCTGTGGCTCCCCAAATACTACTATATAGCCCAAATATGCTTTTTAAAAACCAAATTGTCTTTGCATCTTATTCATCTTTGTTTTAAAGAGAGCTATCTCAGTTGTACAAGCTCAAAAGAACCCCTATGTTTTCCCGATCTCTCTTTGGAATAGATTTTTCCCGATCTCTCTTTGGAATAGATTCCTTGCTATGTAACTCTGTAACAATATCATAGCACAGTTATAACTGTAAATTCATGAAATAGCTCATGGCTACTGGATATCTGAATATGTGATCTTCTCCAAGTTTCACCCAGTAAGATCTGAAAGGTCAGATTGCTGAGAATCCCATTTTCAGAACTCTGGACTCAGTGATAACCCCATTCCTTGGAACAGCTTCCGCCACATATCCAGAATGCCCTCATTTTACTAAATTTTCAGAGAGAAGTAAAAGTTGGGTGTAATGGTTAACATAGATTAGAAATTGGGGGGCCATGAGTTCTAGTCCTGCCTTAGGCATGTTGACTTTCGGCCAGCTTGTTGACTTTCAGCCAGTCACTCTCTCTCAGCCCAACTCAGCTCATAGGGTTGTTGTTTAAAAATAGTATTGTGTATATTTGTTACCTTGAGTTATATGTAAAAACAATAAAAGAAGAATATATATTAAATAAATAAATCTGTATATGGTATTAAAAGCAATACCCAATTGGAACAAGTAGTATTATGCTGACCAGAAAGGAATGTTAGGCTGTTTGACTAGAACTGTATATATTTTTTGTTTTTAAATTTTCTGATTTTAATATTGTAAGTCACATAGAATTCAAAAAAGGGAAGGAGGGAGGGAGGGAGAAATGGAGGGAACAAGAAAGGACGTTTTGACTCTTGGTGTCTGTGAAATCATCCAAACAATATGTACAATCATCCACACACCAACATATACAGTGGGCATTGGTGACTTCATTTATTCATTTCTTTTTGTTTAACAATTTTGTCCAGGATTTATTAAGCTATAAATATACACATTTCCTGATTTATTTTAAATAACATACAAAAATAATTTAGGATTCTCTAGGATGCCAATTTTTTATTATTAGACAACATGTCGATCTACAAAAGTGCAATGTGCCCAGAGAATATTACTAAAATCTGATTTAAGTACTTGATATATCCAATGGGAATCTAGACTATCAATTTCTAAAAGATAGCATTTCATATAGCAAAACGCACACCATTTGATAAGACCATTGTATTGCTTTTGCCAATGAATCATTTGTTGATTCAGGTGAGAACTGATCTTGTCTGGATTTCTGTAAATTACCTCTCACCATGTTGTTTTTGGTTCCTCTCATGAAATGTGTTCATCCTAATTGAACCTCTGGCATAACTCTCATCTTCCTAAGAACACACAAACCCCAACCATGTCAAGGTAGTGCCTCATTTGGGATATGTGTGTGTGATAACAATTCTAAAGTTAAACAGGGGTGAGAGTATTGACTCCCCACACATCAAAAGTGTCAGGACCGCCCCCCCATATTTCATTCTAAAGCCCCTGTCACACTGCACCAACGGATGGAAAGAGGATGTAAAACGGAGAAAAATACTTGCCATCCGTTGGTTAACGAGATGCTTCTGTTCTGTACTCACTGCCTCCGTTTTGCTACCTCTCTATCCATCCAGCATCCATCTATTGACGTTTCATCCGCTCAGAGGGTTTTGAGCTGCTCAAAACTTTTCAGCGGAAAATGTATCCAATGCATCCGTTCTGCATCCGCTAGGCATACGGGGGACATCCGTTCTGCATCCGTTACGCATCCGCTATATCCGCTAGGCATCCATTCTGCATCCGCGCAACTCAATCCGCTCCTGTGGTAAACGGATGCAGGGAGGAAGCGGAACGGATGTGGAATGGACGTGCAGCGTTAGTAACACGGATGGAGAAAGGATGAAAGTGGATGCAGCATGCAAAGAAAGCATTTAAAACCGAAAAAACCAGACCAGCAGCCCTGCTGTGAAGACCTCTGCAGCCTTCATCTGCCTCTGCCTCTTCCACAGCATCCAGTCATCTCCACCATGGATTGTAACAAACTCCTTTTGGTAGCCACCATCCTTCTGCAACAGTGCAAAGCCATCTACAGGCTCTGTGAACTCTATCATGGGAAGAAAAAGAGGCGGCCAAGAAGTGTCTGGGTCCGAAGATGGATCACCAGAAGAGCAGAGTACGGACTGTACAACAAGCTGATGGTGGAGCTCAGGAACGAAGACACTCGTGCATTCCAGAACATCATGAGGATGCCTCCAGCCATGTTTGATGAAGTTGTGCAGTGGCTGACACCCAGGTTGACCAAGCAGAGCACCAACTTCCAGCCCAGCCTGGACCCTGGGCTCAAGGTGGCACTGACTCTGCGCCACCTGGCCTCAGGGACCACCTACAGGAGCATGCAGTATGGCTGGAGGGTGCCACACAACACCATCAGCATTGTGATTAGAGAAGTGGTGCAGGCCATCATCGAAGAATACCTGGAGGAGCTCCTCCAGTGCCCCTCCACTGAAGAAGGATGGAAGAAAGTTGCAAAGCAGTGGTATCAGAAGTGGAACTTCCCCCACACCGTTGGAGCCATCGATGGCAAGCACATGGCCTGCAACGTGCCAGCCAAGTCGGGGTCCACTTATTTCAACTACAAGGGATTCTTCAGAATCGTCCTCTTTGCTATGGTCGATGCTGACTACAAGTTCATGTACATCGATGCTTCAGGCAACGGGTCAGCTTCAGAAGCCCAGGTATACAACGCCAGTCACCTCAAGGAGGAGTTGGAATGCAACCTCATCATGGGCTTCCAAGATCCAGACCCCCTGCCCAAAGACACGCAAGATGTGCCCTACTTCATCGTGGGGGATGACGCCTTCTCCCTCAGAACCTACCTCATGAAGCCCTACACTTCCAGACTCCTCACCCGTGAAGAGAGGATCTTCAACTACAGGCTGTCCAGGGCAAGGCGGGTGGTGGAGAATCCTGGCCAACAGGTTCCAGGTACTTCTCACCACCATGCAGCATTGCCCAGAGACCATGAGGAGGATCGTGGAAGCTTGCTGCATCCTGCACAATCTCATGTGCACCCGCTACCCAATGTTGCAGAACAGGCTCGTGGACCTCCAGCAAGGCAATGGGGACATGGAGCCTGGTGAATGGAGGCAAGGGCAAAACCTGATAGACACTAAGGATGTGCAAGGCCCCAACAGAGCCTCACGTGAAGGGAAGAAGCAGCGCAACCTCCTGAAACACTGGTGCAACTCCCCAGCTGGAGCAGTGGAGTGGCAAGACAGGATGATAGATGATTAATGGATGCTTCCTTCAGCCTGTCTCATCACACTGATGAGATTGGGCCATGTATGTTGGGTGGGCCTACAATGAACAGGGCATTTAATGAAGAGTTGTGTTTATGTTCAAATGTGTGGATCAATGCTTAAATTAGTATTGATAATGAAGGCCCATAGGTGTGGCACCTGTGAGGGTGGACCATACAGTCCCACTATGCTGCACTGGAGGTTTATCTATCCCACAGGTATCTTAACCCATCCCACAGGTATCTTAACCCATCCAACAGGTATCCCTGCCCATCCCACAGGTATCCCTGCCCATACCACAGGTATCCCTGCCCATACCACAGCTATTACCCATCCCACAGTTATCCCTGCCCATCCCACAGGTATCCCTGCCCATCCCACTGCTATCTTAACCCATCCCACAAGCATGCAAAGGCTTAAACCATTTCTAAAAGTTTCCACCAAGACTTTATTGACATAAATAAATGAAGCAAGTGTGTGAAGCAAAGATAAACTTTATTAATCACAAGCTGTAAAAGAAAAATGACCCAAGTCAAGTGTCCAAATAAAGACTAAAGGTAGCCACCCAGTCTCTGGCACTCATCTTGGTCACTCGGAGGTGTGCCCAGTCTCAGGGGTGAAGGGTCCAGGTGCTGTGGAGGTGGCTGGTGCTGGAATGCTGGTCTGAAGCGCTACTGGGGTGCCTGGCCCCGAGAGGACAACAGGTGACGGTGTGTTGAGGAAGCTCTCGGACAGCTGGCTCAGCCCCGTGATGTTAAGAGCTCCTTCCTCCATGCCATGTGGTGTCAGCCCCAGTACCGAGGACAGATGTACTGAGGCCGGGCTTGGCTGTGGGGTGGAGGAAGGAACAGTGTAGTGGGGCTGTCTGGTCTGCAGCTGGGTGAGGACTGGAATTGGTGGCATCTGTGGTGTGGGTGGCATCGGTGTCGTCAGTGGCAGCAGTGGCGTGGGTGGCATTGGCGGCATCAGTGGAACCGATGGCAATGGTGGCGTCCGATGAGCCTGTGCCTGGACTGGGAAGGGCTGCTGCCTGTGCTGCTGGACCTCCTGGTAGCCATAGCCCTGGTAGGTGAGGGCCTGTGGAAAGCCTTGGAATGGGAGGGACATCACCTGGGGTGGAGGAGCAGACCTGGACTGGGTGGGAGCAGGTTCCTCTGGATCTGGAGGGTTGTGAAGCAGATCGGTGATCCGGTCCTTCACCACCTGGTACTGGGGTTCTGCCATGTCCGTGAGGGTCTGGTTGACATAGGTGAGGAAGGGCTTGTGGTTGGAGGATGAGGAGTCAGTGTGGACCAGCTGAGAGAGGATATCTATGCTGCTCCGGATGGTGTCCCTGATCTCCAGCAGGACAGTGTGGCTCTGCCCCTCCTGTCTGCCTCTCTGCCTTTCTATGGAGGTGGAGCTGTGGGTGGATGCAGTCGGGCTGTGGTGGACGTGCCGTCTCCTTTCTCCCACTGCACCAGGGAGTCCTCCACGCGCTCCACCATGGTTAAAACACCTGTCCGCGGGTTCTCCGCCATGGCACGCTCCACAGAAACTTGCCTGGAGACAGGAGCTGACTCTCGGCCGGAAGAGGACTGGCTCTCAGCAGGCTGCCAGAGAGAAAGGGTCATGAGAGGGGCTTCTGGTGCTCCTCGGTGGCGGATCTCACCCTCCAGGAAGCTGCACCTGGCCATGACATAGGTCTCTCTGTCCGTCAGCTTAACCGTTGGTTGGCCAGATTTCTTGAGGTGCAGCTTCCCGTACCAGGTTTGCATGTGCTTCCACCAGCCAAGGAACACATCCGATGTGTAGCCTAGACTCTCCGCCTTCTCTCTCCAAGCAGCCTGCTTCCTTTTGGTGTCCCTGTACAGCCGGTGTCCCTTCCACCACAGATAGTCATTCTCTCTCAGCCACTCCAGCACCTCATCCTCATGTTCCTCCTCAATGGAGTATTGCCTCCTCTCCCGTTCCCGCATATGCCTCTTCCTCCCTTTGGCAGGACCAGATGGGCCCTCATCAGAGGGGCTTCCAGTTTGTAGGGGCTGCTCCTCCACACCACCACCACCAGCAGCAGCAGCAGGATCCTCCTCCTCCTCCTCATCATCAGCAGCAGCAGCAGCAGCAGCATCACCAGCAGGATCATAATCAGCATCATCATCAGCATCAGCAGCTGCAGCTGCACGAGCAGGATCAGGAGTACGAGCAAGACCAGGAGCATGAGCAGGAGCAGAAGCACGAGCAGGACCAGCAGGACAAGCAGGATGAGCAAGACCAGGAGCACGAGCAGGACCAGCAGGACGAGGAGCAGCTTCAGCAGAGTAAGCACGATCAGAAGCACCACTGCCAGAAGCAGCATCATCAGCTCCTCCAGAAGCAGAAGCAGCAGAAGCCCCAGCCGCAGAAGCGCGAGCCCGTGCTACGGAAGCCCCAGCAGAAGCAGAGTGAGGGCCAGGGGGCGGGAGGGTGGCCCTGTCCCTCTTGCCAGGGCTGGCAGCAGATGGCTGAGGCTTCCTCTTTTTCCCCATGGTTGTGGGGTTGCTGGCTGGCAGGCAGGCTGGCAGGGAGGCTGGCAGGGAGGCTTGCAGGAAGGCTGGCAGGCAGGCAGCAAGGCTGGCAGGATGGCAGGCAGCAAGGCAAGCAGCAAGGCAGGCAGCAAGGCTGGCAGGATGGCAGGCAGCAAGGCAGACAGGCAAGGCACTCAATGCATCTGGCAGCTGGTCTTTCCTCTGAATGGTGACCTGCTTCCGAGCTGCTTCCCTTTATATCCACGGGGCTGACGCAATAAATCCCCCCCGCATGCACAATTAATGCAAGGCATCCGCTAGGCTTCCGCTCTGCATCCGCTTCATCCGCTGTGCATCTGCTGTGCATCCGCTTCATCCGTTCTACGTTCGCTCTGCATCCGCTCTTTCCGTTCTGCGTCCACTTTGCTGAGGCCCCCTGGAAGCCTAGCAGATGTGCCATCCGCTCTCATCCGTTTCCATCCACTAGGCTTCCGCTCTGCATCCATTTTCCATCCGCTCTGTGTCCTCCCCCCATCCGTTCCTTTCCGTGTTGTCCGCTCTGGTTATGCAAATTTTTGCCCCTTTTGAGAGCGGATAATAATGGATGGAACATTTTTCTCGTCCGCTGTGTCCTTTTTACAAACATTTTGCATCCGTTGGGCAGTGTGACAGGGCCTTTAGATACCAAGATTAAAGTTCAGATTTTAATTTGTATACAGTATTATTTCTATTACTAAGCATTTTGAGAATCTGAAGAAACTTTGTGTTGCATGTATTGCTCTTCCAATATTATTATAATGGTACTGTATTGTTTTATAGCTCTTTGTTTTAAATATTTATAAGCCACCTTTCAGTTCACAAAAACTCTCAGTGCAATTCATGTGGTTATAAACCAGTATAGAACAATATAGAACATATTCTAAAACTCAACAACCAAATGCAAAATTAATATGCTACAAACATTAAGAGCAATTCCAAGTAACAGTCAACAATACTCAGCATAAAAGCCGCAGCAGATTATAAATTAGTGAAATGTGAAATGCCAAGGGACCTCAACAGATACAACAAATATTTTCTCATAATTAAAATTATATTAAATGTAGCAGGGCATTTTACATCTGCAACTTCCCTTCTTCTCTTACTGCCCTCATCCTAACTTTAAAAGGTGATGATCATTCAATGAACAGTATAGCATGTTATAAATATATACATACATATATGGGTTCTTCTTACTTGTCTTAACCATGGTATGAATATGCCTTAGCAGCACTTTTTTCCTGCTGTACCTGTAATGTTATCTTCATGACCATGAGTATAACAGCCTTGAACTGTGTTTAGCAGCATCAGTGTTAAAATAGCATTTTCCTCCTTATTCTGACCCTCTCAATAAAACTGCCACAAAGCATATAAAAGCTATTAGGCTTTGCCACACATTTACCTTGGAAGAATTCAGGTGACTGAAGCAATATGAAACAGTGGAAAGAAAGGTGGGATAGGAACGGCAATGAGGATAGCAACAGAAGCCCTATGATTTCTAGCAACAAAATCTTTACAAGTTGGTCATGTGAATACAAAGCATGTAATTTCTAAATAGGTGGGTGTTTAAAGGACAAATACATTGATGTGCATTTAATATTCTCATCTGAAACCAAAGATTAATTTTATATTTACTAAAACTTCCTGTTGGTTTCTCCATGAGTAACCTTCACTTGGGGAAAATAGTACATCATAGGACAATTTTTGAATTAAGCTATTTCAAATGGGTTAACTTAAAGAATGTATCCAAAATCTCAGACCCATGACTCCAGTGGAATTGAAATTTCAAGAATCTTTATACCAGGTCTATTCACAAACTCTTGCCCACTGAAGTATCATGATGATTAGCCATGATTATGTGATTGCAATGTTCAACTACCTTTCTCAGAAATCTGTAGGTTGCCTGACCCAAGGTAAGATGCGAGGAGCATATCCCTGCCCTTTTTCTCACCTCCCTCTGGCCCCTGTGTCTAGTTGTCTGGTGGCAAAGCCTGAAAGGTAAAGGCCCGGTCCCACTGCACTGACGGATGCAAAGAGGATGCAAAACGTTAAAAAAAGTTTGCCATCCATTGGAAAATGCTATGCATCCACTGTGTACTCATTGCATATGTGTTTCATACGCTCTATCTGTCGAGCATCCATCCACTGCGATTTCTTTCCGCTCAAGAAGTTTTGAGCTGCACAAAACTTTGTGAACAGATGAACTTTCTGCCACATATGATGTACATCCGTGACATATGAGCAACAAACAATCTATGTCCATTTATCATCCATTAAACGTCCGCTGTATCCTCTCTGCATCCTCTGGGCATCCTCGCAACTCACATCCACTGCAGCTGAAAACGGAAAGAGGGAGGAAAGAAAGGGTACATGGAACGTCTATACATCGTTAGTAGCACGGAAATAGAAAGGATGCGTTTGCATCCGATATACATCCGTGCGGCATCCCCTTTCTTTCCTTTAGGCGGACGTGATGCATCCGCTTCATCCGCTATGCATCCGCTTTGAAATTCTCTCCCGGAACCCCTTCAGAAGTGTCATCCGCTTCCATCCGCTTTCATCCACAAGGCTTCCTATGAACATCCATTTAACATCCCCGCTACATACTACCCACATCCATTCTTTTCCGTTCTTTTCCATTTAACATCCCCGCTACATACTACCCACGTCCATTCTTTTCCATTCTTTTCCATTTTGTGTATGCAAATTTTTGCCACTTTTTGGAGCGGATGACAACAGATGGAGCCACCCCCAAAATTTTGCTCATCCACTGTGTCCTTTATGCATACATTTTGCATCCTTCGACCAGTGGGACCAGGCCTTAAGTGGATATCAAGTGCTTTAGAACCAGGATCAAAAACTGACATCTTAATGGCAGAGGATAATGAGGGAAGAGGAAAGGAATGACTTGGATGTCTACTGGGTGATCCCCACTTCTTCCCTGGAAGAAGATGCTTTGGGATACGCTGGGATGGAAAGTGGGGGACAGTTTTGTTCAACACGCATGGGTCTCTATTCCCCCTCCCCCCAGCAAAATGGCAGACAATTCTGTGAATCTGCCATGAGAGAAAAGGAGGAGAGCTTCACTTTGGTTCAAATAAGGTCGTGAGAGGATGGGAAGCAGCACCAGACGATATCATATTTAGAAAGAAGGATGACCCAACTGATGATGGGTTATCTAGTTTAGGGGTCTCCAACCGTGGCAACTTTAAGACTTGTGGACTTCAACTCCGAGAGTTCCTCAGCCAGCAAAGCTGGGAATTGAAGTCCACAAGTCCTAAAGTTGCCATGGTTGGAGACCCCTGAACTAGTTTATAATATAATTTATTTTAATAAATATAAATACAAATACAACAAAAATGAATATACCATGCTACCCAAGAACACTTATTCTTTATGCTCCTGTACTCTTTGGAAGAAGGTCAAATTTAAAACCACAATTCTAAAGGAAAATACAGGAAGACTGACATATATATATATATATATATATATATATATA
>BLBF01000062.1:1836592-1858308 GCA_015471245.1 Laticauda colubrina | reverse complement strand
CCAATCAGAATGGACCAGCCTCAAATTTAAAACCAGGAGCTGTAAGACCCATATCCATACAGAAGCCTGAAGATGGCAGATGAGATTCTGCTGAAACGTTGCTTCAACTTTAACAGAACTACAATGACGTGGGATATATATATATATATATATATATATATGAGTTTCTCAGTTCATTTTCTTGAAATAAACAATGTCTTTCAGCTAGTTTTCCTGCTTTTCAGCAATTGAAAACTATTTCAATTACATGAAATGGTTCAACAACTTTAATTATTATTTCCTGCTCTAAATGATTCTATTAATGATTCTAGAAAGGAGTGAAACAATTGCTTCTTTCTCACTCTAGTAATCCTGATCCACTGTTTCCCTTTTTCTAGAAATAAGTTGTCCTGGGTAAGACAGTCTCTACCCACTCCAAGCACAGCTATTTTTGCCTGCATAATTTCCTAACCTGCTGACACTAGACAATTAATGCAACCATCAGTCTGGATTTGTTTGGAGACTGTCTTTATTACACTTTGAAGTAAGCACGGCAATTACCAATGCAGGGTAGCATAATCTTTTCCTTGGGTAGACTGTTCTGGCCCGCAGTGCCCTCTTGTGTCTTCCAGCACAACAAACTATAACACAGGAGCTGCTGATAAGCAGGAAAAGATATTAATGTTGCTTGACCTTGTGATCCTCTGAAACAAACTCCATTTCGCCCCAACCTCCTAATTGTAATGTCTGGCACAACATAGAAAACAGTGCCAGATACATCAGAACATCAGTGAAGAGGGATTTCTATGGAGGGAAGAAATTAGTTTTAAAAGAATGCATAAAAGGAAAAGTCACATTTCAAAGAAGTTTAAACAAAAAATCCAGACGTATACTGTAGCTTCAAAATTTTGACAATGTATTGCCATAACCTTTGCAATTTGAAAAGCTTAATACCAGCAGCAAGAAAAATTAGTATTCATTCTCCCGATCTGCTGTTCTGTGAACTGCTATGTTCCTCTCCTATGTTTTATATCTGATTCAAGAGTAAGGTCTAAGACTGGGCCATTTGGTGTTTCGTCTCACACCAGTTTCTCAATGCAAATTACTATCCTTGATACTCTAAAGCAGGGATCACCAACCTTTTGGACCTCAGGGACCCCCAAACTCATAATTTTAAATCCCAGGGACCACTAACTGGTTCTGTGGGCATGGCCTAATTTGTGGGTGTGGCTTGGTGGTCATGTGACTGGCTGGGTATGGCTTGTATGTAAATATTATAAATATTGAATTTTTTATAAAAAAAAAGAGCAATGTTTACTCAAAATCAGGCAAAGCAGGCAGTCCTATTGAGTTGCTCACAGAATCACAGATTCATTCACAGATTCATTCAGAGATCTATCTATCTGCCATTGGCTAGCTCAGTCTGTCACATAAAATTTGCTTGAAAGCAAACTCATAAAATTAACTCACAACACACCATGTATGTAAATAGTGAATATTTTATATATAAAAAAGAGCAACTTTTATCCAAAATCAGACAAAGCAGGCAGGCAGATTGAGTTGCTCACAGAATCATTCAGTGATGTATCTATCTGCCAACGGCTAGCTCAGTCTCTCAAATTTGCTTGCTGTGAGTCTGCACTGAATAATAGAACCTTCAGTCCTTAAGGGAGGTTCGGCTGTGCTTAAAAGCAGAGCTGAAGATCTAAAGACTAGCTGGAAAGCAAGAAATCCAGCCATTTCCTGCTTACTAGCTAATCTAAATCTCCCACACAGCAGAACATATGATGGTCGGAAAAAGGAAAAATAGAAACTTAGCAGGCAAGTTTGCCGGGTAAGAATTGAGTGGGCGGGGAGGGTTCCCACAGGCCATGTGGGCGGAGCAGCCTTGTGTTTCTGCGCAGCCTGAATTAATTGCTTGGGGGATGCTCTGAGGGTGAGATTTCTGTGTGGCCAACCAAAATTTTCTCGTGGCCCACCAGTGGGCTGTGACCCACTGGTTGGCGACTACTGCTCTAACCCACAAGGAAAGGAGATATGGAGGTATTATCCAAAAGCATACTGGAGATTGCCAATGCTTTGACAATCACGCTGACCAGAAATTCTGGAATTTACAATTCCAACACATCAAGGTGAAGGAGCTTAACCTATACCGATCCCTGCATGGCAAAGCTCAAGTCATAGCATGCATATTTTAATCTTGCTATTTGACATCACTGATCTCCTAGCTATTCCGAAGTCTGTAGAAGTCCTGAAAACGAACAGTTGACATAAACAACAGAAGATACTGCTTTCTATTTATCTAAGGCAGGTAATGAATATAACAGCAATGAAATCTCTGTGGGGTATGTGTTCACATATGTATATGTTTACAAAGAAACAAACTGGGAATTTAAAGATTACTACTTTAATGACATAGTACCAACACTTCTTATTAAGAAAACCTTATATCGAAACCTTAACAAATTCCATATGTTTAACACATAGTTTTAAATAGACTAAGATTAATACACAAGACCATAAAATCATAATTATTGTTATTACAGTTTTGTCATATAACATATAAATGTGTGCACATATGCTGCACAGTAATTGATTCTTATAAAGAATTCTTACAGCAGTTGGAGTTTCTTTTGCAATTAGTCTAATAGGCAACCACTTTCCTGTTGGTCCTTTTACAATGGTGGGCATTGTATCTATACAGTAAATTCTGTAATAGGTATTGCAAAGGCACATTTCTTCCTTTTCTGAAAGCACTAATCATAAGAGGCAAAGTAAGTACCCTTGTTCTCAGAACACCATGGTGCATCTTTTCTTCTTTTTCCTTAGAACCTGAATGGGGACATTCCAGAAAATTTACAAGAATTTCAGAGATTCGTTACGCCTTTCAAATGTAATAATGAGGAAGTCAGGGAAAATGTCACCACTGTCTCTAATGTATCTATTCACTGTACTTAATCCAGGAAACTGCAAAAGTACCAAGTATTTTACTGTACTATGTTATCACCAACATGCTATATTTGATAAATAAATCTACCAAATTGGTAAATTAAGAAAAACGGTTATGCATTAAACTCAGGTTAAGAGTTAATCAATGAGATTTTTGACCTGAAAGTCTGAAGTGGTTGTCTATGTTAACAAGTGCTTTAGAAAATCGGGTCATTTTTCTCTCATGTTGAGTGTCATAATGCCTTGCTGAATTGGTGGCATGAGTGTTTCAGTGAAAAGATGATAAATTCTTTGTATCCTGGGGAATTTCTCAAAACTTTTGCCTGATGGACATAAGTTTTTCCAAAACTGCCCTGAGAACTGTAGCTGTCTGAAGATACTTATAATTCTTTGATTCTCTCATCACAGTATTGTGCATTTCCTAGAATGGTGATGGAGGCACAGCCCAGAGGCCTGGTTATGAGTGAACCAGTAAACTACTGACTCTGTGAAAAAAGAATCTGCTCTTTCTTTAGTCGTTGACTGCAAAGTATTTCAAACTCATCAACAAATGTTTGGCCTAGAGGTGCTTTTCACAATGCCAAAACTTTATTGTCTGCATTATGTTATAATGTGTTAGCTCTGACCAACAGGAGGCACAACATATTTTCATCATTGGGCTCTGGGGTTAATGGTATTCTTACTACAGGTAGTCCACGACTTACAATCACAATTGAGCCCAAAATTTCTGTAGCTAAGTGAGTTTTGCCCCATTTTACAATCTTTCTTGCTACAGTCATTAAGGGAATCATGGCAGTTGTTAAGCTAATAACACAGTTCTTCAGCAAATATGGCTTCACCATTGACTTTGCTTTTCAGAAGGTCACACATGACCTGGGACACAGCAACCATCATAAATATGAACCAGTTGCCAAGTGTCCAGTTGCCATGATGGGAATGCTGCAATGGTTTAAGTGTGAAAAACTATCATAAATCACGTTTTTCAGTGCCACATAATTTTGAACAGTCATTAAATGAATGGTTGTAAGTTGAAGAATACCTGTACATGTTTTATGTTCAATCTTTTGACAGGATTTAAACCCACAGGCCTTGTACTTGGTGTCTAAACAATACATTTTTTAATTTTAGGGTTGGCTATCTTGACTCCACAGGCCTATGTGGATACCTATGCCTGAAGAGTCCCAATAAAGATTAAAGCTACATAAATTCACACTTCAATGCAGGCCTCTAGAATGAGACCTGCATGAGAATGAGAATGAGAATGGGTAATAATAACAAAACTTTCTGGCCTGACAGCATGTAAAAAAGGAAGGCATATCTGCACAGCTTCTACAAAATGATTTATTGTTTGAATTTACTAGTTACCCAATTCAAATGATGATATATTTTGATATAATTATGATATATGTTAAGGCTGTGA
This sequence comes from Laticauda colubrina, assembly GCA_015471245.1. NCBI lineage: Eukaryota > Metazoa > Chordata > Lepidosauria > Squamata > Elapidae > Laticauda > Laticauda colubrina. The sequence goes on along the minus strand of BLBF01000062.1, from coordinate 1,853,960 downwards.
AATATTTTAGATTTTAAGGGATTATTTCGCAGAGTTTTATTTCATCATTTACTAATCAAAAGCAAATAACAAACACAGGTAGTCCCTAACATCCAAACATTCATTTAGTGACCATCCTAAGTTATAACTGAAAAAAAAGTTATTTATGGTAGATCCTCACACTGCTGCAGCATCATGGTCATATGATCAAAATTCAGGCATTTAGCAACTGGCATGTTATTTACAGCAGTTGCAACATTTCTTGTGATTACCATTTGCAACCTTCCCAGATAGCTTCAGACATGCAAAGTCAATGGGGGAGAGCTGACATTCATTTAATGACAGCACAATTCACTTAACAATCATCAAGATTTATTTAACAACTGTGGCAAAAATGTTGCAAAATTGGACATGACTCACTTACCAATCACCTTGCTTAGCAATGGAAATTTGGTGCTAATTCCTGTCCTAACAGACAGGAAACAGCAGGTGAAGCTACCAGTTGGCACCTATTTGCTAGAACCAGTTGTTTACATTCCAAGCAGTTTGGAGTTATTAGTAACCAGTTACCAGTTATTAGAAGAAATTACTGGCCTAATCCAGTAAGGAAGGTAGGAAGGAAACATTCTGGTGTTGCTTTCAGAAACTGCCTCTCCATTAACCCTTATTACATTCTTGGCAGAACTAGACTTCCTATCTCAACTTCTCTGGAGTTTTTTTCCCCTCCTTTGCTCGTACTTTGCTTGTGTGGAATGACCATTTAAAGTTACATTGGCACTGAAAAGAGTGACTTATGAGCATTTTTCACACTTACGACTGACTGTTACAACATTCCTACAGTCATGAGAGGCCAGGCAAGGAGATATGTGCCTTGATGTGAGTGATATTGAGTTGGCCATGCCCAGCCAGTAACATGACCACCAAGCCACACTCACAGAACTGGTTGTTTAAATTTTTGATTCCCACTGTTTCATCCGGAAAAACGCGAGGTAGACCAACAAATAACTCTTTATTAGTTAACAGCAAACAGTAATGGAACAATCTGGCTAAAGCCGCGGCAGCCTTTTTATACAGGCTTGCCTACCGGCTTGTAGCCAATGGCAGCTATTTGACTTTGCCGCCTTTCAACGGCTCTTTTGGATTGGTTCTTAGTGAACCAATCCAACACTGGCCTTTCTGGCCAATCAGATTACGTTATTTGGAGTATACCACTCTATAAAGAACACCCCTCCCCCCTTAGTTTAGTCCTATGTGGGTGAAGTAGTCACGCAGGTAGGTGGGGCTTCTTCTGACTCTATTTGACTTGCGCGGTTCATTTTTGCTGGAGACTTCAAGCGGTTCAGATGGGATCGCTGTCTCCCCGGCTCTTCTCCATGGAACCATCTGGCAGGGTGAGTCAGCATGGTTGCTACCGCTTGAGTTGCTCAGGCCGGTGGTTTTGCCGCTCCCTCCTGGCTTTCCCGGGCAGGTCGAGCTGGCTTTGCTGGCCCCTTCCAGGATGGGTTCCTCTTCATGTGAATTATTTCTGCAAGTTTCATCTAACCGTAAGTGTTCTTTTTGCTTTTTGATTGGTTAGATGTTCTGGGTTTATTTTTAATAGTTCTTTTTTTTCTTCAGTTTCCCCCCCCCCCCTTTGGTTTTGTTTTCATCGATTTTTATTGTTTGAGGTTGCACGGTCGTATTTTGCTCGACATTTCGGGAACGAAGCTGGTCTATGTGCCGCTTCCATTCCCTGCCATCGTCTACGGTTAGACGGTAGGACCGGGGGCCTGTTATTTGTGTGATTGTGGATGGAAGCCATAGAGGGTCCCCAGTAAATTTTTTTGCATAGACTAGGTCGCCGATTTCAAATGTGCGGAAACAGCTGGAGGAGTTGGGGGGTTTCTCAAAGGTGTAGTTTGGATGTAACCTATCTAAATGTGATCTAAGTTTCCTTCCCGTTAATAATTCTGCCGAGCTCTTGTTAGTTACAGTACTGGGGGTGATATGTTGGAGGGTGAGTCAACGGTTTAGTTTATCCTGGACATCCCCTTGATCCATTTCTTCTAAAGCCTCCTTGGTAAACCTGACCATTCTCTCGGCCCTGCCATTTGCCGCCGGGTGAGCTGGCGCAGTTAGTGCATGGCGTACACCTAAAGAGGCTAGGTACTGCTCAAATTGTATAGCAGTTAGTTGTGGCCCATTGTTGGACACTAGGACGTCCGGCAACCATGGGTTGCGAATAGTTTGTTGAGTTGTTTGATAACAGCGTCGGTTGTTGTAGATGACATTACTACGACTTCCAACCAATTTGAGGATGCATCTATGACAATCAAAAACGTATGCCCCCTAGTAGGACCCGCAAAGTCAATATGGATCCAAGACCAGGGGCCTCGTGGGGTCTCCCAGTCCCTTATAGGTGCTTGTGATGGTGATGGCCTGGTTTTCTGGCATTTATTGCATGTAGCAACCCAGTATTCAATATCTCTGTCTAAGCCAGGCCACCAGACATAGCTCCTAGCCAGGCTTTTCATTTTTACGATGCCTGGGTGGCCCTTATGAAGCATACCCAACACTCTAATTTGTAATCTGGAAGGAATTACCACTTGATCACCCCACAATAAACACCCCTTTTGTATTGACAGTTCAGTCTGTCTGGTCGGAAAAGGTTTAAGGTTTTCAGTTTTTTGGTTTTCCGGCCAGCCTTTACCTACCCAATTTAAAATGCGGGCAGTCACTAGATCTTTGGCGGTGGCTCTAGCGACATTGTTTGCAGATATTGGCAGTTTGGGGCAGGCTTCTATTTGCAGGGTGGTAATTGTTGGCGCCGGGTCTTCCTCCATCATTGGCAGCAGTGTTCGACTTAATGCGTCTGCATGGGAGATCTGTTTCCCGGGTCGATGTATCAATGTGTAGGAGTACGCAGCTAGAATTCTGACCATCTAGTCATTCGGGGAGATAAAATGTTCGGTGTGGGTTTGTTTCCTGCCAAAATTCCTAGTAACGGTTTATGGTCAGTCACAATGGAAAATGTTCTCCCATAGAGGTACTCATGAAAGCATTTAACTCCAGCGACAATTGCCAGGGCTTCTCTGTCTTGTTGACTATAGGTGCATTCTGCTTTAGAAAATGTTTTCGAGTAAAAGGTGATGGGTGCCTCTCTCCCGTCAGGCAGTTGGTGGCTCAGGATGGCACCAACTCCAAACGGTGAGGCGTCACAGGTGACCATCAATGGAAGTGTGTTACTAAACTGAATAAGAACGGTGTCTGAGGTAAACAGATTTTTTTATGCCTTGGAATGCTTTTTGTTCTCTATGCCCCCAAGTCCAACTAGTTTTCTTATCCAGTAAGTGATGTAATGGTTCTGCTGTCGTTGCTTTGTGGGGAGGAATACGTTATAAAAGTTTATTAGACCCAAAAATGCTTGCAATTCCATTTTGTTTTTTGGCTGTGGTGCGTCTCTAATAGCCTTGACTTTTTTTTTCTGTAGGGTGTATACCCTCTCCGTCAATCAAATATCCCAAAAATTTGACGCGATTAGTCATTAAGCAGCATTTTTCTTTTTTGACTTTCAGGCCGGATTCTCTAAATTTTGTTAGCACCTCTCTCAGTCTTGTCTCTAATTGGGTCATGTTTTTAGCCGAAATTAGGACGTCATCAAAATATGGAATGACCCCTTTAATTCCATTTAATAGGCATTCCATGAGGCATTGGAAAATGCCTGGGGTAACGCTTACTCCAAATTGAAGCCTGTTACATTTGAATGCCCCTCTGTGAGTTACTATTGTCTGTGCCTTGGCCGTTATTGGGTCTACTGGAAGCTGTTGGTATGCTTGGGCTAAATCAAGCTTGGCAAAAAAACTTCCTACCCCTAGTGAGTGCAGTAAATGTTGCACGATTGGCACAGGGTATGCGCTTTGCTGCAACGCATGGTTCAGGGTAGCCTTGTAGTCTCCTCAGATGCGTACCGACCCATCAGGTTTAACAGGTGTTACTATTGGTGTCTCCCATCTAGCGTGGTCAATTGGTTCTATGACCCCTTGCTCAATTAATTTGTTTAATTGTTCATCTATTTTGGCTTTTAATGCAAAGGGGACTCATCTGGCTTTTAATCTTCTAGGTGCTACCTGGGGGTCTAAACTAAAGGAAATTGGGGTCCCCCAGTACCTGCCTAAGGTGTCGTCGAAGACATCCTGGAACTCTTGTATCAGGCTCTCTTCCCAGTCGGTTGAGGCTACTCAGCTCACCCCAGTCATTCCGATGCCCAATGGTGCGAACCATTCGATGCCCAGGAGGCATAGTCTTGGTCGACTATTGTTAGAGGCAGGACTTCAGCGTGCTGCTTGTATGTGACTCAGAAATGTCCTAGACCTACCACAGGGATTCCTTGGTAGTCTTTTAAAATTAACTTTTGTTTCTGGAGTTCTTTAATTTGATGTTTGGAACCAGTCGCCTGATTGTGTTCCAAGACACCAACTGACAGGAAGGATCCTGAGTCGACTTCCATCTCGCAGGGGCTTCCTTCAATTTTTACAACGATTTTGACCTTTCTCCAGTTTTCTGTCTGAGCGCTTCCGATAGTGACAGTTTCATGGGTCTTATCTCGATTGCTGGTTCGTTCGTTCGGCTTGCTTCGATTCAGCTTGTAGTGGGGAGTTGCTGCGTCTGTTTGGACTGTTATATTTTCAATTCCCACAGACTTTCTCGATGTGTCCCCTCTTCTTGCAAGCTCGTCAGATGGCATCAAGGAATCTGCAATCAGCTCAAGGGTGGTTTCCCCCGCAGCCAGTGCATTCCCGCCAATTTCTTTTTTCGCACCTTTTTTTGTTGGCGCACAGGTGATGGATCTCATCGTCATCATCTTCCGTTTCAGACGAACCATTGAAGTCTTCGTGATGTGTTGTAGTGGGAACTGGATAGGGTCATCATGTCATTATTGGAGTTTATTTGCTTCATAGTGGCCGCTGATTTTTTCGCGGCTTCTGCTGCTGTGGCTTCTGCGATCACTTCAGCCACTGTTATATTGGTTTTATTTAGTAATTTACTTTGTAAGTTAGAGTCTCTCAGACCTAGGACAACTCAAACTCGCATGGCTTCATCCAAGTTCAGGAACTCGCAAGCTCCCCCCAGTTGTCGAAGAGCTGCCACGAAGTCAGCGATGGTCTCACCTTCCTTTTGATCCCTTTAGTAGAACTCGTGCCATTTGAGGAGATTTGACACTACCGGTGTGTAGTGGGCCTTTAGCATTCGGTGGAGCTCAGACCAGGTCATTTGTTTCATGTCTCTGGGCTTTGCCAATGCTTTGGCCATCTTGAACATGGTTGGTCCACAATGCGCTAGGAAGTCAGCCCTCTTCCACTGGTCTGAGATCTCCTCCATCTTGTTGCTCTCTAAGAACATCAGGAAATGGTCTTCGTATGATTCTCAATCCTCTTCGTTGGGATTGAAGGGTGCAGGCAGCACGTTACTCCCAGCCATCACTTCTAGCCTGGATTTCCTTTCTGCTGCATGCACGGTCTCACGTTTAGGACGATCCCACCTTCGTTGCCAGTGTTCCGTCCAGAAAAACGCGAAGTAGACCGGATTCCAACAAATAACTTTTTATTAGTTAACAGCAAACAGTAATGGAACAGTCTGGCTAAAGCCACGGCAGCCTTTTTATACAGGCTTGCCTGCCGGCTTGTAGCTATTTGACTTTGCCGGCTTGCAGCTATTTGACTTTGCCACCTTTCAGTGGCTTTTTTGGATTGGTTCTTAGTGAACCAATCCAACACTGGCCTTTCTGGCCAATCAGATTACGTTATTTGGAGTATACCACTCTATACAGAACACCCACCTCTGCCTGTACAATTAACATAGCCTCCCCCCATAAGGCTGTGTGCTTTCTCTACTTCTCTTCTCCCTATATATCAATGACTCAGTGGTGGGATTCAAATTTTTTTACTACCGGTTCTGTGGCTGTGGCTTAGTGGGCATGGCAGGGGAAAGATAATGTAAAATCTCCAGTTAGAGGTGGTATTTGCAGGTTCTCTGATCTCCTCAAAATTTCTGGTTCTCCAGAACTGGTCAGAACCAGCTGAATACCACCTCTGCAATGACTGCATCTCAAACAATCCATCTGTTAAAATACTGAAGTTTGCAGATGACACAACAGTGATTTGTCTCATTTGAGACAACAATGAATACGCATACAGCCAGGAGGTTGTACAACCTGCCCCGTGGTGTAACTGGAACAATCTGGAACTGAACACACTCAAAACAGTAGAAATGGTGGTAGAAACTCTCCCATATTACCACCTCTTACAATACTAGACAACAGTAGAGACCTTCAAATTTCTAGGTTCTATCATGTCACAAGATCTAAAATGGACACCTAACATCAAAAACATCATCAAAAAAGCACAACAAAGAATGTTCTTTCTGCGGCAAGTCAGTAAGCTCAAACTGCCCAAGGAGCTGCTGATACAGTTCTACAGAGGAATTATTGAGTCTGTCATCTGCACCTCTATAACTGTATGATTTGGTTCTGCAAAGCAACAGGACAAACACAGACTTCAGAGGATAATTAGGACTGCAGAAAAAACAATTGCTACCAACCTGCCTTCAATCAAGGACCTGTATACTGCACAAGTCAAAAAGAGGGCTGTGAAAATATTTACAGACCCCTCACATCCTGGACATAAACTGTTTCAACTCATTTCCTCAAAATGACACTATAGAGCACTGCACACCAGAACTAGACACAAGAACAGTTTTTTCCCGAAAGCCATCACTCGCCAAACAAATAATTCCTTCAACATTGTTCAAGTATAACAAAGTCTGCACTACTATTACTGTTAATCTTCTCTTCACTCCTTATCACCCACACCCTCCCACTTGTGACTGTATGACTGTAACTTTGTCACTTGTATCCTTACGATTTATATCGACTGTTTCCTAGTATGATTTGATTGCTTATTGTACCCTATGGTTATTATTAAGTTTTGTACCTTATGATTCTTGATTCTTGAAGAATGTGTCTTTTCTTTTATGTATACTGAGAGCATTTGCACCAAGACAAATTCCTTGTGTGTCCAATCACACTTGACCAATGGAAGAATTCTAATTATAATTATAATTGTAATTCAAGGACTGTTCTGTACTTGGATATGTACTTGGACTGCCATGTAATTCAAGGACTGTCCTGTACTGGTAAGTTTTCTTCTCCACATTCCCTCCCCCCAAAAAAAATTAAAAGAATTTTGTTACTGATATAGGTCAAGTGCAGGTCAAGAAAGGCTTAGCTAGGATTTTCTGTGGAAGAAGAGTAAAAAATAGGGTCAAGATGGCAGTTGTGATTGTGTAATTGAAGCTACCATTATGAGTCTTTTGATATCTCCTCTCCATCCCCGTCCCCATGGAAGCACTTGTATTTAGCTATTGACCAGTCTAAAAGTAGCTACCGAGAACATTACATTTATTTAAGTATTCTTTCTTTTATTTAATGTGGCAGTTCTGGGTGTCTTGAAACATTATAGGTTACATGTGTTGCTGTGTTTTACATTATTTAATATAAAACATAGAAGGAACCAAACAAAACAATATAGACATCATGAACTCCACTAACAATTTGTCCCAATTTCTTTGGGATTTCCAGCTCACAAAAATACAAACAAGGTCACAATTTCGATATTTGAATTCCACTAAATATTTGAGGGAAATAAAGAGAATGTTAACTTTGTTCAGTTATATATTATGAGATCTTGAGAAATGGAAAAACTGCTGGCCTGGAAAAGCTCTTTGTTAAAATCAGTGGCTGAACTAAATTGATTTCTAAATAAAGGCTATATCCACATAACATGCTTACCTGCAGTTAATTAAACTATAGTTTTCCAAATTAACCCCTTCTTCAAAGTTCACAAAATGCACTGAACTATGGAATACTCCAAGGGCCATAGGTTGCTCATATGTAATTTCAAATATATTTACTGGCTTGCGTTTGATCACAATAAATCAGTTAAGTCCTGGAAGACAGCTACTCTCTCTTCCTTTCAGCAAGAAAAATCTCACTGCAGGTTTCCATTAGGTACCCCAGCAGGAAGCTGTATATTACATTACCAACACCTGTGTAGAGTCTGACTTTAGTAATTATAGTTCAAGAGATCACAATCATGCGGGGAGAGAGAAAGAGAGAGAGAGAAATGTAGCAAGAGAAGCATCAACTGCCCCTGCTCTAGCTCTGCCAGAAGTAGCATCCTGAAATGACTTTCTCTGACCTTGTTCATCTTGCTAAAAACAAGACATGCTCCAGCCCATGTCCAAGGAGGAAGATTTAAGAGTTCCATGAGCAAATGAATAAAGAATTTCACCTGCCTCTGTCAGATGCCATTACGAGGATGATGTGACTTCAAGAATTGCTACCTGTATTAACTTTATTTTGTTCTTTCCAATATTTTTTTCACTTATTTGATGAAGAGTCCTCAAGTAACAACTGTCATTCTTGAGCACCTTAAACAATTCTTCAAAAAAAGCACTTCATACATCTTTTCCAATAACAAAGCAAAAACATACTTTGCTGAACATACAGGTCCTGTTCATGAAGTCCCACTTCAACTTCCACCCAAGTAGATGCCATATTTAATCTTCATCTACACAGTGTGAAGGACTAGCAAGAGTCTAAATACAATCAAGCTCAATGTACTAAGAAACCATTTAGACGTTGATTTATTTTTCCATAAAAAATTATATAATTAATATGATAATGTACAATACATAAATGCAAGCAAAAAAGCAACAGTGTAAAAAGCAAAATTATTTAAAAGGTAAAAGAAAATGAAATGGGGGGTTACGCTAATATAGCCATAATATGGTGCCCATAATATGGTGCCCATAAATTGTTTAAGCTGCTCTGACTGTTAAAAAAAACTCAGCTATGTTCTTTCCCTTCTTGCATTCATTATACATTTACTTTTTATTCATTTTTTTTAAAGCAATCCTAGACTTATAATAAAATAGCAGACAACAAGATCCTCCACTTTACATTATTTCCTATTGATATATAGAACCTTGATCAAATATTAAGAGGATGTTTCCTTTATAGCTATTCTGGGACATCTGAACATACAAGAATCTTCTCCAGCAAGGGGCCACTGCTGAATTGAAGAGTTTCCCATCCAAACTTGACTGCAGCCACCTGGCTTCTTTCCAAAGTGTAAAAATGTTCAGGTTATTCATGGACAGTGTTAAAAGAGAAAAATTCTGAGGATGTACTAAACCCTGTCACTTGTGGGTTGGGAATAAGATGAAGGCAACAACATGAGAAAAGTGCTACAAAGCATCTTTGTTCTGTGATGAGGTACAAATTGAAAAGGGCCTTCATATTCTGAACCACTTCATCTCACTGATTCTAGTTTTCCTGGAATTTTGGCCTCCAAATCACCTCTTTAATTGCAAGTGTTGTAAGATGGATAAACTTTGTACTCTTGATTTCACACAATGGATTTGAATGAGTTCCCATGAAAGACAGAAAAAGTACACCTGCTGTTTCCATGCAAAACAAAATTTAATGAGCTATTCAATGATCTCCATAGCAGACTGCATCAGGAGTTTGTTGGGGGGCTAAGGTGGGCATGACCTGGTCATCATGGCCAACTGAGCCTGAGGCAGCAGAGGCCAGTCCCTCGCTGTCTCCAGGATGGCCCTGCAGGCCAAATATATGGCCTATTACGGGCCAGATCCAGTCCGCAGGCTACATGTTTGACACATCTGAGCTAATTTGAGGAGCATATAGACCAAATGCTTTTATACCTCCTTTTTCCCCAAAATGAACTTCCATAAGTGTCTCCAGATATCTGGGTCAGTGCTAAATATCCTCTTTCAGGAACTGAAATAGTGCAATCACAAATCATTGCAAATAATTCTACTAAAGCCCACACTGCCCAACGGATACAAAAAGGACACAGCGGACGAGCAAAATGTTCCATCCATTGTTATCCGCTCTCAAAAGGGGCAAAAATTTGCATAACCGGAACGGATAACACGGACACGGGGAGGACGCAGGGCGGATGCAAAGCGGATGCGGAACAGAAGCCCAGCGGATGGAAGCGGATGGGAGCGGATGGGAGTGGATGGCACGTCCGCAGGGCTTCCGGGGGGCCTCAGCAAATTGGACACGGAACGGAAAGAGCGGATGCACAGCGGATGCACAGCGGATGAAGCGGATGCAGAGCGGATGCACAGCGGAAGCCTAATGGATACCTGGCGTTAACTGCGCATGGGGGGAGGATGCATTGCGTCAGCTCCGCGGATATAATGGAAGCAACTCGGAAGCAGGTCACCATTCAGAGGAAAGACCTGCTGCCGGACGGATTGGCTGCCTTGCCTGCCCTGCCTGCATGCCTGCCTGTAAGCCTTGCTGCCAGCCTTGCTGCCAGCCTTGCTGCCAGCCTCCCTGCCAGCCTTGCTGCCTGCCTTCCTGCCAGCCTTGGTTCATGTCTGCCAGCCAGCCTGCCTGCCTGCCTTGGTGCCTGCCTCCCTGCCAGCCTTCCTGCAAGCTTTGGTGCCTGCCTGGTTGACAGCCTTCCTGCCAGCCTTGGTTCCTGCCAGCCTCCCTGCCAGCCAGCAACCCCACAACCATGCGGAAGCACAGCAAGCCTCAGCCATCTGCTGCCAGCCCTGGCAAGAGGGACAGGGCTACCATCCCGCCCCCTGGCCCTCACTCCGGTTCTGCTGGGGCTTCTGCAGCACGGGCTCGCTCTTCTGGGGCTGGGGCTTCTGCTGCTTCTGCTTCTGGAGGAGCTGATGACAAGCACTCCAGCACTGGCCACCTCCACAGCACCTGCACCCTTCACCCCTGAGACTGAGTGACCAAGAGGAGTGCCAGAGACTCATTTTTGTCTTATAGCTTGTTGTTAATAAAGTCTATTTTTTATTCACACACTTGCTTCATTTCTTTTTTTTAATAAAGTCTTGCTGGAAACTTTTAGAAATGGTTTAAGCCTTTGCAAGCTTGTGGGATGGGTTAAGATAGCTGTGGGATGGGTTGAGATAGCTGTAGGATGGGCAGGGATACCTGTGGAATGGGTAATAGCTGTGGGATAGATAAACCTCCAGTGCAAGCATAGTGGGACTGTATGGTCCACCCTCCCAGGTGCCACACCTACGGCCCTTTATTATCAATAATAATATAATAATTATCCACACATGTCAACACAAACACAACTCTTTATTAAACGCCCTGTTCATTGTAGGCCAACCAAACATACATGGCCCAATCTCATCCGTGTGATGAGACAGGCTGAAGGAAGCATCCATTAAGCATCAACCATCCTGTCTTGCCACTCCACTGCTCCAGCTGGGGAGTTGCATCATTGTCTCAGGAGGTTGCGCTGCTTCTTCGCTTTATGTGAGGCTCTGTTGTGGCCTTGCACATCCTCAGTGTCGATCAGGTTTCGCCCTTGCCTCCATTCCCCAGGCTCCATGTCCCCATTGCCTTGCTGGAGGTCCACGAGCCTGTTCTGCAACACTGGGTAGCGGGTGCGCATAAGATTGTGCAGGATGCAGCAAGCTTCCACAATGTTCCTCACGGTCTCTGGGTGATGCTGCATGGTGGTGAGAAGTACCTGGAACCTGTTGGCCAGGATGCCAAAGGCGTTCTCCACCACCCGCCTTGCCCTGGACAGCCTGTAGTTGAAGAACCTCTCTTCACGGGTGAGGAGTCTGGAAGTGTAGGGCTTCATGAGGTAGGTTGTGAGGGAGAAGGCGTCATCCCCCACGATGAAGCAGGGCACATCTTGTGTGTCGTTGGGCAGGGGTTCTGGATCTGGGAAGCCCACGATGAGGTTGCCTTCCAGCTCCTCCTTGAGGTGACTGGCGTTGTAAACCTGGGCATCTCAAGATGAGCCATTGCCTGAAGCATCGATGTATATGAACTTGTAGTCAGCATCGACCATGGCGAAGAGGATGATGCTGAAGAAGCCCTTGGAGTTGAAATAAGTGGACCCCGAGTTGGCTGGAGCTTTGCAGGCCACGTGCTTCCCATCTATGGCTCCAACGGTGTGTGGGAAGTTCCACCTCTGATACCACTGCTCTGCAACTTTCTTCCATCCTTCTTCAGTGGAGGGGTACTGGAGGAGCTCCTCCTTGTATTCTTCGATGATGGCCTGCACCACTTCTCTGACCACAATGCTGATGGTGTTTGATGGCACCCTCCAGCCGTACTGCATGCTCCTGTAGGAGGTCCCTGAGGCCAGGTGGCGCAGAGTGAGTGCCACCTTGAGCCCAGGTGCCAGACTGGGACGGAAGCTGGTGTTTGCCTTGGTCAACCTGGGTGTCAGCCCACTGCATAACTTCATCAAACATGGCTGGAGGCATCCTCATGAAGTTCTGAAAAGCCCGAGTGTCTTCGTTCCTGAGCTCCACCATCAGCTTGTTGTACAGTCCGTCCTCTGCTCTTCTGGCGAACCATCTTTGGATCCAGACTCTTTTTGGGTGGCTCCTTTTCTTCTCGCAGTAGAGTTCACAGAGCCTGTAGATGGCTTCGCACTTTTGCAGAACGATGGTGGCTGCCGAAAGGACTTTGTTACAATCCACGGTGGACATGACTGGATGCTGTGGAAGAGGAAGAGCCAGATTTAGGCTGCAGAGGTCTGCACCGCTGGTCTGCTGCTCTGAAAGTGAGATGCAGGCAAGTTGCTCCCCCTTTTTATAGGCAGTATAGGTTTTCCGCTAGGCATCCTCTCGGCATCCCCAAGGCATCCTCTCGGCATCCTTAATATCCGAGATAGGTCCCCTCTGCGAACGTTTTTTCCATTTTAAACGCTTTGTTTCCGTTCTGCATCCGCTAGGCATCCGTTCAGCATCCATTCTGCATCTGTTCCGCTTCCTCCCTGCGTCTGGGCGGATGCGAGTTGCGCGGATGCATAGCGGATGCCTAGCGGATATAGCGGATGTGTAATGGATGTGTAACGGATGCGTAACGGATGCCTAGCGGATGCGTAGCGGATGCAGAATGGACAAACTGGATACATTTTCTGCGTAAAAGTTTTGGATGCTGGACGGATAGAGAGGAAGCCAAACGGATGCAGTGAGTACATCGCATTTTTGAACGGATGGCAAGGATTTTTGTCCGTTTTACATCCTCTTTGCATCTGTTGGTTCAGTGTGACATGGGCTTAAGGTTGGTATGCCAGTCTGATATTCTACAATTATATATAATGATTTCATGGTGCTTTGGATGACCAAGAATTAGACATTTAAAAATAATTTCTGTCCTTGCCTTTTCTGCAAAGTGTATTAATTTCCTTGACTGCCTAAAAGGCAATTATTAACACCAGTGCATTTTATAATTGGGTTTATTCTGACTTGTATGCTATTCATTAAATGCTTACGGTGAATCTTGATAAGATCCTATTTCTTGGACTAAGAAAAACTATGGCAGACTGGCACTTGGTAGAAAAGTCATGAAGGCATTGGAAAATCTGCAAAGATCAGAATTGTGCATTCCCTATGATACCCCATGGAAGCAGAAGTTAGAGTTTAAAGTAGCAGGATAGGAAGACTATTGATGCTTTTGAACTTTGGTGCTTAGTGCTCAGACTCCTGAAAATTCTGTGGATGGCCAAGAAAACAAACCAATAGATCATGAAGCAAATAAATCCACAATTCTCACTTGAGACACAAATCACACGGTTCAAATTATGTGAACACCCAGCTCTCTAGAAAAGGCTGTAATGGTGGAAAAGATAGACAGACAAAGAAGAAAAGGATGATCAACAGCAAGGTGGATAGACTCGGTTATATTAGCAATGAAGAGCATTGAGAAACATAAAGGAACAGATTAGTAAATAGATCATCTTGGAGATAATCTATGTGGTCACTAAGAGTCGAAAATAATGTGATGGCACATAAGCAAATCAGTAAAGAACATTATTATGCTAATTTGTTGCACAGTCAGCAAAATGTTCAGAGTGGATTTGGCATTTTTATCCACTAATTGAGTCCTTCCCAAGGACCTGAGAAAGGCAGATGTGAAAGTTGGATAGTGTTAAAGAGTTCATCGCAGGATGTAAGCCATTCCCAGTAAAACTGTCTTTTGTGGCCAGCGAAGACCAGCTGGCCAGTGCGCATGCATGTACCAGAACCTAAAACCTCGGTGACAGCTGGCATGTCCGGAGAGATGGCTTCCATCTGGCACGCATGGCATAGGTTTGCCATTATGAGCATAGGGCATATTGATTTCTTCAGCTTTCACTATTTTCCCCCATTTGATGGTGAACATGTCCCAACAGTGTGCAGGGTTGGATCTACTAATGCTTTACATGTTTTACAGGAACCTTCACCTGCCTCAATGGTTGGTTTGGACATGGGGAAGGAAGAATCCTTTGAAACCTCTTTACTGCCTCCTCTGCCAAGTTCCTATGAGACTTCAAGTTCTGAAAATGCTATACAGGAAGGGAGGGCAACTGTGAAGACACCGTGGAAGAAGGGGGGGCAGGCTGGGAGGGAAGGTAATGAGAGACAAGGAGAGCAGAGCCTGGGTGGGTGAAGTCAAAAGAAAAATCAGCCTGAAGTTTCTATATTGCCATAAGCAGATTAAGTCCAATTCTCCTTGAATTCCATTAACCCTTATCTAGTGACCAAATAATGTTAACAATTAGTTGACTAGATTCCTATGCATAGGCGTGAGCAATAAATCAGTTTAATTAGAACTTAATGTCTGGCCATAGGATTTGACACCTGACACCACAGAAATATAACCAGATTGCAAATAATTAAATTAACATTGAATGTTTTTCATTTTTTTCAGCAATATGTAAATTGTCCAAAAAGATTTGTGTTATTGTTCCTGTTGTCATAGAATCAGTTTTATTAACTTTCTAAATTATTTAGCATAATCTATTTTTAAATTTAAACAATTAAATGTGTTTGTGGTTATGTTTTCTGCTAGAAATATGAAAAGACAGCAATCCTGTGACCTCCTTCTACAATGTGTTCTTATCTTCTTGCCCTTGCAAAAATAATTTCAGAAAAAAATAAGTCTGCTTTTGTCATCAATTTTAAAGTTGATTTGGCTGGTGGCAATGGAGCTGAGTCTATGTTGCAGCTTCCCATCATGGAATGTCTCTAGCAAATTGCTCCACTTAACTGACCTTTGCACCTACATTGTGCCACAACAATCTCAATAAAAGAACCTCCTAAATATTTGATAAGACTTTCCAATAGTTTCATTAGATTCCTTGTACAATTTGGCCAGGACATAATGTTCAAACGGGTCTGCCATGGCCTTTCTGCTCTGAAGGATGGTAGGTGTTCTTTTATTTGTTTCTTAAGGACATAGTAATTGCCTCCAAAGAACTGATACCTAGAAAAATAAAAAAAAATAAAAATCTTATCTGCTTGATATTTTTAATTCACTGTGACGCTGATTTATTGGGAATGATCTTTTTTTATGGAGTTGCTGAAGGGGAGGAATCATATATATCATTAAGGCATATTAAGGGGCAAACTTTCAAGAGCAATAACTTTTTCATAGACATAAATGCAGAGGTAGAAAACCTATTCTGAATGAATAATTGTCATCTGTATTAAGAATACAGAGCTTTCTTCTGGGAAGGAAGAACGGGCTGAAGTAGAATTCCTAGGAGGAAAAGAATAGGTGTTTTGGGAAATTCAGTATCTGGATCTCTTTAAATGTTTCATTTATTTATTTAATTTTGTAATTTCAACTGTTAATTGAGTCAAACTCTTCATACGACAATCATTATTTGTATTATTATTATTTTATGCTAGCTGCCACAATGTGGAACTTGAAGACCAGCAGATATCAGGCATAACAGAGCTCTGTCCTTCACTAAGTGTTTTCTACAATTAACTTGCTTTGGTCAAAACAATTTTCAGAAAAGAATGAATACCGAGTGTTCAAAACAGCATCGTTTTTAAAGTACGGCATTATTTCATAAAGGTCATTAGAAATTCTGGTACAATTAAAAGAAGCTGCATTTCTACTAAGAAGAAAGAAACAGCGATCGGGTTTACACATTCCATCATGGGATTTGATGTTTGCTCTGATTTAACATATCACACTAAACTGATACCAAGGAATTCTCTGGGGCTTAATGCCACACAAAAACCACCTTTCCCCAAGCTGGTGCCATCATTGTGTTAGGACCCAATGCCATTTTCCCAACCAACTAAAATGTTAGGAAACTGCATTCTCAAACCTATGTAAACAGTACCAGGTTATAAAAACTTCTATACAAGACTAACAGACTGGAAGTCAGACTCTCGATGCTAGTATTACCATATCGGGATGCAGCCAAGAAATGTTAAAACCACCTATTTTCTCCCATATAATTATCATCTGAATTTCTGCAACACATATGGTTCCCCTATGAGTCAATAAGCTTTTGAACACAATTCAAAATGTGTTCATATAAAACCCTATAAAACCCTATATGATTGGCACCTTGAGCCTGTAGGACCACCTGCTTCAGGTAGGTCTTGCTCATCTTGTATTCACATCCTATATGATTATGCTGAAGGGTTTCTCCTACAAAGGAGATTTGGAGAGGGACAGAAAATTAGTATTTCAGAACTCTCTGAGTTTTAGAAGATTGAAAATGAAGGTATTCAGTAGATCACCTATGAGATACCTATGCATACCTATTTATACTGGTTATAATGCAATTTTTGCAGTTGTCATTCTATTGAGTATTGGCTTTTAATATATATTATGTTGATTTACTGATTTATTTTGCATTGCTTTTCAATTTAAGTAGTTTAAGTTAAATTAAGACCTGAAGACTACAGTATAAGTCTTTTGAAGTGTATAAGTACACAAATTGTAGAAAATAAATGGAGATGATTGATTCTTCTCATTTCTAACAAAATATTCTCTTCTAACTTTAACATTGCTTTGGTATAAATAAACTGGAATAAAACTTTAGTAATTGGTGCATTTAAAAAAAAGGAATCCTGCAACTTGCCTTCATTTTGTGAAATGCGGACATTATCTCAGAGTACAATTCTGAAATTTACATGAGAAAGAGCGCCATACTGACTGGCTTCTGAATAGATTTGTGATTACACTGTTAATTTCTTGCTTTTGAAATCTGTCTCCTGTAATAAGAAAAATAGTCACAACTCTTTAACTTAGTTCCTTGTACCATGAGCCAAAAAGGGTCAAACATACTACCTTGCTGCCATGTACTCAGAAAGGTGATGTAGAAAGTAAGTAAGTAAGTAGTTAACAGATAATCAGAGTTGGGATTTTATAGGTCATCTAGTCCAACCCCCGGAAGATGGTACACCATTTCTGACAAATGGCAATCCAATCTCTTCTTGAAGAGCTCAAGTGATAGAGCTCCTACAACTCTGAGGGAAAACTGTTGCATTGGTTGATTGTTCTCACTGTCAGAAAGTTTCTCCTTAT
>BLBF01000062.1:1685090-1798119 GCA_015471245.1 Laticauda colubrina | reverse complement strand
GTTTTTGTGGAAGCCATTGGCTGTCAATACTTCAGTCAGGGTGCATATATCCTGAATTTTAAAGGTCTAAAATCAGATCTCTTTTAGGGCAAATATATATAACAGTTTTCTATTGCTTCTGGGAAGATGCACAGGTTGATTAATGAGGAAACTTAGTACTTTTATAAAAAACTGGATTTTATGTACTTTTTGTTGCAAACAGATAAAAATGGACTGATGATTTCTGGATTTACTGATATTTAAAGACAGAATATATGTTGTGTAATTTTGAAGGGGAGAAATTATTTTAAATATGTTTATAACAGTTGTGAAGATCAGAAGCTGCTTCCTTGATCTAGCTTTGTTTTTTTTCTATTTTTTATTTTATTGCTTTAACACTTTTTTTTCCTTTTTTCATTAACCTTGTTAAAAAAAACTTCATTAAAGCATAAGAAAGGTTTGGGTTAGGGTTGCATACATAAGGTGTCCCCAGACATATAGTGAGTGTCCTTGTAAAAAACAGATGCTATGCTTTATATTGAATCCACAATTGATGCCATTAGAAATTATTCTTCAAATAGAAACTGGATGCTGAGATATGCTTAGGTATTACATAGTAACAATGCTACATAAACTACGAAAAAGTGAAATGTAGAAAGGGGCTTTCATGTCTACAAGTTTGCATGTGAAGGCTTGTTTAAATCATGGAGTGATTTTAATCTTTTTTTTTTTTAACTACAGCTGATTGGGGAAATACATCTTCTCTGAAAGAACTTGACACTAGGAAGATTTTTTTTATAGGGACACAACAGAACAGAACCACTGGAAAGTCATTTGCTTTCCTCTCCAAGTATAACGCTTAAAAGAACAGTGTGACCTGGCTATCTATCACTTTCTACAAGAGAATTGACTTTAGAGAGAAAGATATTTTAAGGGCATGCCATTACTGACATGTACCAAAATAAAGAACAATACTGTGATAAGATTGGTCAACCATAGAAGGGGCTTAATGTCAGGTGAGGACACTATCCAGCTTAAAATAGGAACATGTTTATTACAACATGTATTTAGAAAAACTATCTGAAGACACTGGGAAAGAGAAGAAAATGATCAACTGAAAGTGAATGCTGAGTTTTAATGGCAATGAATGTACTGCTGTAAGACCTAAAGGCCCTGTCACACTGCCCAACGGATGCAAAACGTTTGTAAAAAGGACACAGCGGATGAGAGAAATGTTCCACCCATTGTTATCCGCTCTCAAAAGGGGCAAAAATTTGCATAAGCAGAGCGGATAACACGGAAAGGAACGGTCGGGGGGAGGATGCAGAGCGGATGGAAAGCGGATGCGGAACAGAAGCCTAGCGGATGGAAGTGGATGGAAGCGGATGCAGAGTGGATGCAGAGCGGATGCGTAGAGGATGCGTAAAGGATGCACAGCGGATACGTAGAGGATGCAGAGCGGATGCAGAGCGGATGCGTAGCTGCATCCGCTTTCATCCTTTCTCCGTCCGTGCTACTAACACTGCACGTCCATTCCGCTTCCTCCCTGTGTCCGTTTACCTCTGGAACAGATTTGAGTTCCGCGGATGTGCAGCGGATGCCTAGCTGATATAATGATGCGTAATGGATGCATAATGGATGCAGAGCGGATGTCCCCCGTATGCCTAGAGGATGCAGAACTGATGCATTGGATACATTTTCCGCTCAAAAGTTTTGAGCAGCTCAAAACCTTCTGAGCGGATGAAATGTCAATAGACGGATGCTGGATGGATAGAGAGGAAGCAAAACGGAGGCAGTGAGTACAGAATGGAAGCATCGCATTAACCAACGGATGGCAAGTGTTTTTCTCCGTTTTACATCCTCTTTCCATCCATTGGTGCAGTGTGACAGGGGCTTAAAAGACCAAATTAAGGACAGATGATGATTGAGAAAAGTTGCCTACATGATTACGAAGAGTTGACAGCTTGATGACACACAATCTGTTCAGAAAGGATGTTGAAGCACCGAATATGAGTCTGTTTCAAACTAAGCTTTCTTCCTAGTGGTGTTATTCATATATCCATAGAATTATTTCGACAACTATATGCCATTGCTTTGACTTCACAGTGTAGGCTAGTCTCTTTCCAAGTACTATCTAAGTGTAATGCAGTTTGGTTGCTTAGACAAAATCAGTCTGGTGTTGTCCTATATTGAGATCAGTTGTCCAAACTAGAATTTTGTGACTATGTAGCTATGCAATGATGGTGGAATTTATCTTTCTGGCAGCCATGATTTTAATCATCCATGCTGTAAAACCACTAAAGAACTGAGTTAAATTGAGTAGTACTGTTTTTTCTATTTTCAACAGACAATTCTCTGCCTGTAAAACAACCTAAGTACAACCAAATTTGTAAGTAAAAAGGGGGAAGGGAAGAGGTGGCAGAACATGTTTATATACTACAACACTAAGCTGTATATCTGCTTAATAGTGGGCAGTCTTTTCTTTAAGCTGCAGCCAAAGAGATAAGAGAAATGGCAGCTTCATTAGCAAGTGTCATAGTGGTGCAGAATCTTTTCTTACAACATCCCTATTCAACAGTGTGCAGAATTGTTTTAATATGTCAATAATATCATTTATACAGTCTAATGCTATTCAATCTTAAAATGGTGAATCTATATACATTCTTTTTTAACAAAATGCTGTGAGACAGAACTTTCCATCCACCCAGTTATCCTTGTCCTGCATGAAACAAGATTATATGGATTCTTTCCAGACTGGGATGAGCCTGGACGTGGGTGAGATAATTCATTAACCATCCTGTTGGATGACTAGCAGCAGGATTAACATGAGGGAATATGCCATTCTTGATCCATGTTCACGTCTCAGTGGAGTTCAACACCATTATTATATTCATAGTATCTTTTGAGGATTGTAGCATTTTGTTACGATTCCACTCTTTTCTGAGTGGACACTTCTTGTTGGTGGAAGAGAGAAATCAAGCTCTTGGAAGCTCTATTGTAGCATACCTTAAGGCAGAGGTCTCCAAACTTGGCAACTTTTAAGACTTGTGGACTTCAATTCCCAGAATTCTTCAGCCAGCATAACTAGGAGTTGAAGTCCACAAGTCCTCAGCAAGCATAGCTAGGAGTTGAAGTCGGCCAACATAGCTAGGAGTTGAAGTCCACAAGTCTTAAAGTTGCCAAATTTGAGGACTCCTGCC
Source organism: Laticauda colubrina (assembly GCA_015471245.1). Classification (NCBI taxonomy): domain Eukaryota; kingdom Metazoa; phylum Chordata; class Lepidosauria; order Squamata; family Elapidae; genus Laticauda; species Laticauda colubrina. Next base: position 1,794,940 of record BLBF01000062.1, on the reverse strand, counting down.
TTAAGGCTTAGCCATTCTACAACATTCTTTTGAAAAGTTCTGAGAAACCTTAAAATGCTGATTAAAACTAATTGCACATTACAGACAGTTGATACGGCAGAGGGCTTGACAGCGAAGAGGACAGAAATGACAGGATGATTCACAGCAAGAGGAAGGGGCGTTGGTCCGACCTGAATGCTTTTTCTCTGGGAGCCGAAGGGAGAATCTCTACTTTCTAGTCTTCTAGCTCTGCAGACCGAGTTGAAAAACTGAGGACGCACCCCCTGGTAACGTTCCCCAGTTCTGAATAACGTTGAAGCAAAATCAGCTGCTCCTTGTCTTCAAACAGCTAGTTCATTGATACTGTGAAAAAAAGGAACATTTCCTCCTTATTCCGACCAGACAGAACACAGGGTGAGACTGGATTCTCCCTTTAGCTCCCTGAGAAGAAGCGTTCAGGTAAGACCAACACCCCTTCTCCACTGAACCAAAGGGAGAATCCAGGATGGGACATACCAAAGCTGGCTGATGGCTGTCCTACAGGTGGGAGCTGGATTGGTCGGAGGTCCCCACTTCTACATGCACACCCTGCAGGGCTCATCTCCCAAAGGACGCCTCCGCCGAGGCAAAGGAGTCAATTTTGTAATGTCTTATGAATGGGGTCACCAATGACCAGGTCGCAGCTCTACAAATGTCCAGAATCGATGCCTGCATTGCCCAGGCTGAGGTTGTTGCTGCACTTCTTGTTGAATGCGCTGTGATCCTCTTGGGCACAAGAAGGCTCTGTAACTCATAGGCCTTTGCAATGCAGGCTCTGAGCCAGCGACCTACTGTGGGAGGTGTCACCTTGTGACCTAAAGTTGACGGCTGAAAGAAACAAACAAGCTTCCATCCTCCTAAAAGAAGTTCTTTTAATGTAAATATGGAAGGCCCTACTAATGTCTAAGATGTGCCATATTTTCTCTAGTGCATAGGTAGGCTCAGGACAGAAATTAGGCAAAATCAACTCCTGTGAACAATGGAATAAGGAGTTCATCTTGGGCAGGAAGGTAGGGTTCAACTGCAGAACCACCTTGTCTGCATGGAATACGCACAGACCCTTCCTGATGGATAAGTCTGCCAACTCCGAAATACTCCTAGCCAAGGTAATGGCCACCAAGAATGACACCTTGCACATGAGAAGGCAAAGGAAGACTTCACATAAGGGTTCAAATGGGGGAGAAGTTAGTGCCTACAGGACCTTAGGCAAATCCCAGGTGGGGTAGCGGTGGACCCCTGGTGGCCTCAGATTTGTGGCTCCCCTAAGGAAGGCTTTCACCCTAGGGTGTTGGGCCAGAGTAGTAGAGCTCTTGATTGAAATCACCAAGGCCAAGGCAGCCACCTATCTCTTCGAGGTATTGGGGGTGAGACCTTTATCCAACCCGTCCTGCGGGAACTCTAATACTTTGCAACAGAAACCCCACTGGGTTCCAATTAGTGGCAAGCGCACCAACTGCAGAAAATCTTCCACACTGCGTTATATATCCTGGTTATGGAAGGTCTTCTGGCTGCCTGGTTGGTCTGAATGACCTTTGTAGAAAACTTCTCCCATTTCAGGATCCCCTGCTAAAGCGCCAGACGGTCAGCCGAAAACAGGTTGGATCTGGGTGCTCAATCGGGCCCTAGCTGAGGGAGATCTTGTGTAGGGGTATTCTCCAGGGTCTGGCAACTAACAGGCCCATCAGGTCAGTGAACCAAGGATGCCTGGGCCATTAAGGTGCTAGCAACAGAAATTCCGCCCTTTCTATCAGTACTTTTCTGATTGCCCCCGGAAACAGGGGAAGGGGGGGGAAGGCATACAATAGTCCCTGGGCCACCTGCACCGGAGAGCGTTGACCCCTTCTGCTCCTCGGGAAGGGAATCAAGCAAAGAACCTTGGGAGGTGTGTGCTCTCTGGTGATGCAAAGAGATCCAGAATTGGGCGGCTGAAGCATTCCATCATCTCCTGGAAGAGACTGGGATGCAGTTGCCATTCTGACTGGTTGACTTTGGCCTGCTCAACTACTCTGCCTGCATGTTGGATACTCCCAAGATATGTTCTGCTCGTAGGGACAACAGGTTTCTCTCCACCCAGCTGTACAATTGAGTTGCTTCTTGCATTAGAGACCTGGAGCATGCATCCCCCTGCTGGTTTATGTGGGCCTTGGTAGCCATATTGTCCGTGAGTAGAAGAACATGTCTCCCCACCACTTCTTGCCTTACATCCTTGAGTGCTAAGCGGGCAGCCCTGAGCTCTAGCCAATTTATGTTGTGGGCGAGCTCCTCTCGTGACCACCTCCCCTGGGTGACCTGGGGTCCCAAGTGGGCTCCCCAACCATAGATACTGGCGTCAGTGGTGATGGTAATCCTCTGGGGTTCCCTGTACAAGCATCCCTGATCCATGGCTTGGGACTGCCACCAATGGAGGTAACGAAGAACTGGCAAGAAGATGCAAACCTTCCTTGTAGAGTCGCCCCTGCTCGCCCTCTGGTAAGGGAACAGGAACCACTGAAGGGTCCGGGCGTGGAAGTGGGCCCATAGGACAATCCCGATGCATAATATCATTTTGCCGAGAAGTTGAGGCAGCAAGATGATAGGCGCCTCTCTGGAAGACAGGATCAGCGATGTAACTTGCCGTACTGTCTCAACGCTCCTGTGAGAGGAAAAACCTCTCCGGCCAAGGTGTCTATAATGGCCCCCAAATGCAAGATCCGAGTCAATGGTACTAGGTGGCATTTGTCCAGGTTCATCAAGAAGCCATGCTCTCAAAGAATCCTGATTGTTGACATCAGATCCTCCGCCTGGGGTCTGGAAGAGGATGCTATCAGGATGTCGTCCAAGTAGCATTGGATCCTTATGGGTAAGACTCTGAGGTGTGCCACTACCACTGCCAAGAGCTTGGTAAAAGTCCAAGGGGCTGATGACAGGCCAAATGGGAGAGCCCTGTATTGAAAATGGTGGCCGCCATAGCAAAACCTCAGGAACTGACGGTGATTGGGGTATATGGGCACATGGAGGTAGGCCTCTGTCAAGTCTACTGAGGCCAAAAAAATTTCCCTCCCACAGTCCCTCTAGAATGGAGTGGAGGGAATGAATCTTGAACCTTCAATAGATTAGATGTCTGTTGAGTCCTTTCAGGTTGAGGATTGCGGGCCACCCCTGAGGCCTTTAGAATCGCAAACAACATTGAATAGAAACTCTGTCTCTCCTGGTCCACTGGAAATAGCTGGCTGGCCCAAATGTCCAGCAGATGGATGGATGGTGGATCGCTGATTCCATGTGATCCCTCTTTGAGGGGCCCCTGGAGACAGGGCAGCACACAAAGGCTCTTGGTGGGGAGGAAACTCTAGAGAGACACGACTGTAAGGTTGACAGGATCCAAATGTCCGTTGTGGTCTGTTCCCACCTCTGCCAAGAACAGTCCCAGACAGCCCCCTGTGAGGGATGAGGCTCATGTGTCTCTTGTTGCACCTGAAGGGTCTGTTGGAACGCCTAAAGGACCTACTGATCTCTTGTCTCTGACCTGTAATCAAAGCGCCTCCTCTGGGAGGGCAGGATCTTTTGCTTGTCCCTGGTTTCTGTCAAAAATGGATCCAGGGCTTCCCCAAAAAGCCTCTTTCCCTTGAAGGGAGCCGACGCCAGCTTCCATTTGGTTCTGACGTCAATCTGCTAATTTCTTAAGCAGAGAAGCCTGCATGCTGTTATGGAAGAGGCCATGGCTCTGGGAGAAAATTTGGCTGACACAAGGGTGGCATCAGCAGTCAATTGAGCCGCAGCTATAATCTTATTCAGGTCCTGATGCACCCCGAGATCCTCAGGTGGGATTCTGTCCTGCAGCTGCCTCAGCCACCACAAAGAGGCCCGAGTAAAAAAAGATGCAGTCGTTGATGCTCTGATAGCCCAGGAGTCAGTTTGATGAGCTCTCTGGACAACCATCTCCTCCTTCCGGTCCTCTGTGTTTGGAACACCCTCCGCATCAGATGGGATGACAGATGAGGAAGCTAGGGTTACCACTGGGGCATCTATTTTTGGCACTTCCATAATGTCCAAAAGGTATTTGTCCGCATTAAATAAGGTAGAGTCAGACCTAATGGGGTGAGTGTACATCCCAGGGGACTCCCACTGCTTTTTGATCAGGTTCAGAAACATCTGGGGCATAGGTACAGCATCCACCACAGATGCTTTCTCAGTGAACAGGAAATCCTCTTGATCCTCTTCCTCAGTGGGAAGGTCTTGAGTGACTGTGTCCTTTTTCAGATGAGCTGTGCTCTTGGCCTTAATCAGCAGAGTCTTAACCAAAAGAGTTAAAAGAGGCGGGACCTGCTACCGCCAACTCCTCATCTGAAAAATCCCTTTCTGGAAGGAGGTCCCCCTTAGAGCCATAAATTTGGCTGCTTTCCGAAGGGGAGGCCAAGCGCTCTCTGAAGTGGACCAGCTGTTCAGCAGAAGCCTGCCCCTGCCCCTGCAGGATTCCTCTGCTAGGTTCCAAATAAGACAGCTGGTGCAGCTGGTTGACATCTGCCTGCAATTCCTGTCTTATTGTCTGGGAGATCCAGGCTCTCATGAAGAATGGCATTTCTTGCATCTGGGTCTCCTCCAGACATAAGTCAGCTGCTGTAGGTGTAAAGGCGGCTGCAGGCACAGGTCTGGCTCCACTGGAGACTTGATCTGCAGTTGCCGCCATCAAGATCCCCTGAGGCAGCTCAGAAAAATTGTGAGAGGTCTCAGCCCTGATTTGGAGGTTACCCTGCAAATCGTAGGTACTTGAGCCCCCAGGAGACCAGGCCGTCATATACTGCCTATCTGCCAGTTGGTCTGGCTGCCTGTTATCTTGAGAAGGCAAAGTTTGAGGGGTGACTCTGTATTCAGCCATCCTGGAATCTCTCACTACCCTGTCAAACTGCTTGGCTATGGCTTCTTGTCTACACCCGGCCTGTCTATCCTCAGCCCTAAAGGATCTCTTAGGGGTGAGAGCCCTGGCTCTAATCCTAGCTACTGCCTCTAGACCAGCAGACCTGGGCTTAGGAGATCCCTTTACAGCCTTCTCTCTACCCTGCTGATGAACTGACAATTCTTGATCAGCTCACTTGGCGGCCATCTTTAAGCCCTCCAAAAATAACTGTCACTTGACAGGGGTAGAGAAAGGGAGAAAGTAAAAATAGAATAAAATAAAATAAAATATTCAGCCTAAGCTGTCAGCTACAGCCACAGTAGCTGTCCACCACTTCAGGAAGCTAGTGCTACCCAAAGTGGTGAGCACAGCCCAGCTCCGCAATTCAAAAGCCGAGTTAAGGAAAAAAAAGTTGAAAAAATGACTGCCTCTTTGAATTGCAGCAAGTCCTGACAGGTCAGAGGCTTGCAAGCCGGGCGCTGGCTGCACCGCAATTATCAAGCAGTCTCAAGTGTCTTACAGTTGCCACAGTGCTCTGGGGACTGGATGGGAGGGTCAGGATTTAATCCTGATGGCCAGACCCCCCCCCCCCAAGGGACAATTCTGGAAACGAACTGCAAGATTGTCCCTAAACAAAATAAATGGCTGCTGCTGCAGAAAAGGGACAGACAAGCTTAGCGGCAGCTCGTCCCAGGCAAAGGAAAGTGGATCAGGAGGAGGCAAGTTAAATAAGATGCCGACTCCCGCCCCAGTCCAGGCCACATGGACTCACATGACTCTCCACTCAAGTTTTGGCAGAAAACAAAGTAAAAACCAGTCCACCAGCAAGGAAAGTCAAAAAATTAAAATAACAAGCAAAAAAACGTGAACCAGAAAAAAGGTGTGAAAAAATATAAGTGCTAAACCGGCAAGCCGGTTAGCTGTCAAACCTGATCTAGGCCTCTCTGCAAAAAAGCTTAATCCAGGGGGTGACTATTCTTCTACAATCCTAACTATTCAGAGCCCTTAAAGGGTGGTCTGAACACGCCGAGACAGTGATGAACTGGGGACCGTTACCAGGGGGGGTGTCCTCAGTTGTTCAACTCGATCTGCAGAGCTAGGAGACCGCCCATCCTGGATTCTCCCTTCAGCTCAGTGGAGAAGATACTGTTCAAAAGCCTTTAATATCCAAATTGTTCTCAACAGGATCTCCCAGCAATTAGTTTCTGCCAGATCTTTAGATGCAGGCTGCGATCAGGAAGGACCTTGCCCAGCTTCAGCTAGTGTTCCAGTTTTGCTAGACCAAGAGGTTCTGCCAACAATAATCATATTGTTAACTCACATATGGATTACTGCAATTTGCTCTTCATGGGCTGTTTTTTAAGACAATTTAAAGGAGCCTATGATAGCTGCTATAGTTGCTGTCCTTGGCTGTTACGATATTATTTGACTGGCTTTTCTTTTTTACTGATTAGTCTGCCAGCCACTTAGTCACTATTTGTGAGATGAACAGCCACAGAAATTGGATAGAAAGCTACAGCTGGTACCAAAAATATCTGCCTGCTTACTGACCAGTCAGAATCAATATGGTAGAATAACATTGCTATGATACGAATCACACTGCTTGGTAGATTTCTGGGTTCATTTCAAGCTTAAATTCCCTGCTATAAGCTCTTTAGGATTTGTGAATACGAGGACCGTCCTCTTCAAGTGTATCTGTCTACACACTTCTGGCATTAGCCAAAAGCATGCAACAGATTCCCTCTCTCCTCCCAGTATGTTAAGGACAACCCAAAAAAATCTGTTGTAACCCCTTTCATCTAGAATAGCTTCCTACCTTCCAAGGTTAACATGTTTCCATCCCTGGTAAAAGTCCAGAAAGCTTTGAAGTGTTTCCCCCCACCTCAAAATACCTTTGGAATAGCCCAAGTTATTTTACTGAAGGCAACTGTTTACCTGGATTCAAAAATATTTTAGCAGCATACAGTTGTAAATTGTTCAAGTAAAATCTTTGGATTAGGTGACATACAAATGTATGTAATGCAATCAATAGTCAATAAATGAATCTTGGTTTTTAATATTTTAGGCAAGAATAGATCAGAAATTATAGTTTAAAGAATAGCCTAAGATGAAAATTGTGCCAGCAAAAATAAATGTTTGCATGATAGTGGCTTTGTATACAATCTGCTTTGAAACCCAATAAAGTTCAATTGTTTGAAAAAAAATGCTTGATCCTTGATGCAAGCTTTAAGTTGGAATTTATCTTTTTTAATGGAACTTAAAAGCACAAACATTTTATCTAGGATCTATTTTCTATTTTCAGCTCTGCTTGTGTTAGTTGCAGAATGTTCTTCTGTACCATTATTCTGCAGACTAATGAAATAATATAGACTAGTCCCTTGGCTTCACTACTGTAACAACTGTTCTGGGAGAGGGAAGAGAAGAGAAAATGTTAATCTAATTTACAGTAAGGACTTGGTAAGAAACATAATAATAAAAGAATATGTGGCAACAGCATTTGAAAGGGTTTAGAACAGGCAATAACAAATCCCTTAACAATGGTTTCATTTGTGCAGTTGCAGTATCTGTGTAATAAAGCATTGATGGCCTGGCCCCTCTTGTATGTTTTACTAACAGTAAATAAGATCTGTGGACTTTTCTGTTATCTTGTATACTCTGGGGTTCCTCTAGGATAACTAGAATTATCTGGACAATTCTGAGGCACTGCTTTGTGGGACTCTTGTCAAACATCAAGTCAGCACTTCTTATTTTAATATAGTTGAAGAATCATTAGAAACACTGATAGCTAACTATAGAATGTGAAAGGAAATAAGCTGGAAAAAAGTTACACATTACAAATTCCCAAAGATGCACTTAATTGTATTTACTTGTTTTGATATAAACATGTTAAAGAAAAATATTTAGATGGAACAGTTAAAAGAGCAAATAAACAGTCCCCCCCTCCCCAAAAAAAACCTCCCAAAAGCAACACCTATTTTTTTAAGACATAAAAAGCACTTGAAAGGGTTATTTATCTAGCTACATGAATCTGTTCAGAAACCATTGCTGTATTTATATGTATATTTGGTAATATATAGATTTTTAGCTTTTGAGTGTTACATTTTGGTCTGCAAATGTAGACCTCAATTTCTAGGCCTAAAAAAAGTTCACAAGCCTCAAAAGACTCTTAATGATCACAGAGCATAAGCAAGTGAAACGTATGCTATTTCTATACTTGTATTCATCTGAAAAACAATTATGAGAAAAATTGTTATCTGCTAAATGCTATGAAATCAAGATAATGGCAGCATATACTTTTATCCTACTTAGATCTTGACAGATGAACCTTGAGAACCTATTTAATTATTTTCTATAACTTTAGAGAGGTGTTTATTATTCCTTTCAGTACATAAATATTTAAAGCAAAAATAATTTCAGCATGCTCCCTGAAATACGTATCATCTACTGTATTATATCTATCCCTCTCCCCACAAATTTAATGTGTTTTCCAGGATAGTTATGATAACCATTTTTTTAATTCACCAAGTAAAATAAAGACCAAAGATCAAGTATACCATTTATCATCATGGCTAATTATAGTTATAAGAATATGGCTCAAACTGGAAGTTTTCAATGCTTGTTTATTGCAAACTGAACCAGTTATGCATTCTTGACACTGATGAGGTTGAACATGAGACACAAGGTTTTGTCCTGTCACATTTTAACAGAGTACAGTAACATATGAGAATATTCTCCTGAATATACACACTTAGAAGTATGAAAACAGCCTGATAGGCTTCTTTTGTGTTTCATTTTGGATATATAAAAAATTCTAATTAACTCAGTAGCCAAAACAACAAAATATTTCAGTGTATTCTTAATACTGTCAAGGGACTTCCACAAATTCTGTTCATTAAAAGCAACTTCACCTGTCAGGTTCTTCATGATGAGGGAGAAGGACCGAAAACATGAAGCGATTTGTTCCACCTTATTAACCTAAACCTTTAGGTTTGAAGCAGTTACCAGTTAATTTCATGCACACTTGCATGAAGCAGACTTGAACTTTGGCAAATAGGAGGCTTAACAAAAGCAAGTGAAAAGTAATTTATTTTTAATTTGGCTTATACAAACTTTGCATCATCACACATGAAAAAACATTAGGGATCAAACTTATAAAATATTTCAATCTACTAATTTCAGTTAGTGGAAAGGGAGTAGAGCATCATGTTATAATTAGTACTTAAAGACAGGTAAGTCTACATGGGGAGTGAAACATTATTCAAAAGATCTTTTAGTCATTATTTATTTCTTGAACTACCAAGAACTATCCTGCATATGCCTTGTGCTCTTTTTTGTTTTTGTTTTTACACTCTACTAGCTTCTTGAGCAACTCAGTCACATATCATCTTACATGCTAGAAAGATATTTCTAGAGCTCATAGGTACTGCCTTTACATCATACAAATGTTTTTTTTCTTGTTCTACATGTGGGAATGTAATAAAATGCCTGTACTACAACTGGGGATTCTTAAAGGAACTGGCACACATTCTGCAAAGAGAACTGAAAATGTATTAGTTTGCACAACCACATGAATATAGCAATATAGATCATAACCTGGAATTTCTACATTCTTGGAATATTGCTAAATGAAGTTACACAAATTTATACAAAAGAATGTTTTGTGCAATGTTATCCAAAGCCAATGCCTGAAAAATTGAAGAGAACCTGTATTCACTTTAAAAGCTTTTATTGAAGAACAGCCTCCAATTGAGAAGCCAGACACCATTTTACGATTACCTATTTGTCTCTAAGTACTAAAACATCTTTAGGAATAATAAAATTATACTAATTGCAGTTTGATTTATATAGGACTACATTCAGGTTTTTAAAACAACTATGCTATAAATCATGCAGATTGAATCTGAAATGGAATAAGCATATAATATGTTAGTGAATTATTCATTACTAATATTTCTATGCGCTGCCTTGTCCTGGCAGTCTAATGTCTATTTTTCTTGTCATATTTTAGAACTAAAGAAGTTTTTGTCCATTGTCTAAGCAATAACAAATGAGATTCAGTAGTGTAGGACAATCAAGAGCATATCATACCATGGCATATATAATCAGAAATGAAATTTTGCATGTCATAAATTCCTCCATTACTCTATTAAAATATTAAATATGTTTCTTTATTAAAGGAGGATTCTAGCAGCATATTATTTTTCACTTCAGTAGTATCATCAAACACTACATTCACTACAGCAAGCACCAGTTTGCAAGCAAAAGGATTACTTCTATCAATAATTTTTCCAGCTTTCAAATTAAAAAATTAATTCTGACATTTGTAGAGTAATATTTTACATGACAATAGATCATTTAAACCAATAATCTCTCAAGGAGTTCCACAGATTTGCTCCTATACATTTTGAATTACTATACGAAACACTGAAATAGGAAAAGAACTAGTCACATTTAATGGGTGAACTATGCAAACATAGTTTACATAATCTAAACTTTTGATTGATTTTCTGAAGGCCTGGCTTGTGATCAGAAAGCTGTTTTCTACCTGTCCTTGAAATGTGAGATTTTTCAGTACAAGGAACACACAGGTTTCTACTTTGTACAAAGTTAAAAATAAAATTGAGCAGCTATATATATATTAAAATATAATCCACTCAGAGTAAGTCAACATGAAAAGTATGAAAAACTATCTATTTTATCTATCCTGAGCAGTTTAATAAAATGTTATTTGTTCTGGCACTATAGCTGTATATATTCTCTCACTATACAAAATAAGGAGAAATATTGCCCCATCCCCACAACCAAGAAGTTTTTTTTTAAGCTACAGCACAATATTTGTATATATTGTTCAGCTTTCTTCGGGTATTATCCCACGTAAGTCCTTCCTTACTTTTCAGCTTCCTTCGGGTATTATCCCACGTCATTGTAGTGCTTTTAAAGTTGTAGCAACGTTTCAGCAGAATCTCATCTGCCATCATCAGGCTTCTGTATTGAATTTGTATAGAAGCCTGATGATGGCAGATGAGATTCTGCTGAAACGTTGCTACAACTTTAAAAGCACTACAATGACGTGGGATAATACCCGAAGGAAGCTGAACAGCACACATGTAAGTACCCGCGAAAACTTAAAAAAACAAATATATATATATATATATATAATCAGAACTACAATGACGTGGGATAATACCCGAAGAAAGCTAAACAGCACACATGTAAGTACCCGCGAAAACCTAAGAAAACATACACACACACACACACACACACACACACACACACACCTTTGGAAGTAGCATAATTGGTAAGTAAAAGTTAGATATCAGTATCACTATCCTTGGTAATAGTGCAAATTTATTATCTAAATGTAAGCAATATTGATTTCAATGAGGCTTATTTCTAAGTAAGCATGTTTGGCAATATCCTTAGAATTTCTTACTTCAAAGCTTAAACAGTTAATGAAAATACTATATCTTTAGCTTTGTTCAATAATTGCATGTGCTATCCTCTTACACAGATCCCAGTTTCAATTCAGGATAATAGTACTTTTTCAAAGCATGTAACAAACCCAAAAGTAATAGTAATTAAAAACCAATTTCCTCTCCAGATAAAGTCAAGTGAAGACGGTATGAAAATGTTCACATATTTTATTCAAAGAAGTCCAACAAGAAGTTGGGTAAGTTTTTAGAAGTTATTAGAAACATAATGAAGTTAACTTGAATCCTGGATCCAGAAACATGAGGTCTGCCATATTATTATTATTATTATTATTATTTTTTAAAGGATCTGCCAACTTTTTCTTCATTTTTTTCTCCAAGATATTTGAACACCTACTATGAGACTGTCAGTAAGGAGCATAGGAAACGGTTTTTGCTTAACACCCAACTTTGATCCCTTCTAATAAAGCAAGTCAGGTATCTTTTATTAATATTGTCTAGGGAGACAAACAAAAAACAACCCCCAACAATTTACAGAACAGTGTTAAGGCTTTGCTAAAATAGTCTAGACATGGAAACTCTAAGGCACATATTAGTACATTCACACTGCTGATAAGATAGAAGCAGAATACACCCCCCCAAACCCTCACAAAAAAACCCTACTAAAAAGCTAGCACTGCCCACTGACCTGCTTCTCATCAGGTGTTGATAAAAATACTATCTGCAGTATCAGGTTTTGTATTTTTTTAAAAAAGCCCAGTTTATATAATTTTCCACCACTGTTCATTAAGACCAGTAGTTCCTTCAAACATGTCAGTATTTTTTAATTATTACAAAACCTTCTGGATTTATGAGTCTCACACACGACTATCTTCCTTTATAGCATCTTCTGTGGTTTGGGGAGGTAGATTAACCACTTCTTTGGACTCCTTTTGTTTTTCAGCTTCATCAATATTGGTTTCTTCTTCTTTTTCTTCAGCAGCCTGCTTATCCATTGCCTTCTGTTCTTTTGCCACTAATCGGTAATTGATGCCCATCCCAATAAATAGGAAGATCCCAGAGAAAATAAGGATGATGCCACATGCCCAATAAGTGTATTTGTAGTCATCATATATATCATTGAGTTTACCTAAAAAGCAAAAGCAGAGGAGGGAGGGGAATATGTTATGAGGTTATTTTGTAATAGTGAATAATTAATGGTCACAAATGCTAAGAATTAACTTCTGCTAAAGAGTTTCCTTTCATTGCCAGACTGTTTCTAGATATCTGTATAACATAGGGATTCTCAAATACTGGGCTGAATTTGTGTAACACACCCTACTGTCATGAACCAAACTTACCAGCATGCTAGACGCTACTGGAAATTGCCCCAGTAATCCCCCCAATAATTGCATTATTTTAGTAAATTTTAAGAACCATCCTTCTCAAAACAGAATTGCCAAGGCATTGTCCACCTTCCATGCTATGTCAACCTACAGTTGCCAAGTTAAACGGCAACCAGTACTGGTGATGTCTTTCTTCCTAGAAACTTTATGCATAAGACACTTTGCAGAATTCACATTTCCTTCTCCCCTCTCCCCAAAAAAGGCAAGGATCTCAACTTTTGAGGGGTAGAGGAGCTGGAAGAAAATAATAGCTGTCCATAAGGGACATTAATGTATCTGGGTAGAAACATTCCAACAGCAATATGCAAACATATTTCAAGAGTTATATATATATTGTGCATAACCATGCAATACTGGAAGGAATGCAAAGGACAACAGTAATGTTTTAATTAATTATCCTTCTTTTCAGAAAAGAGTTGGTATGAGTTGGTATGATCAGCAGAGAAATGACTGTAAAAATCAAAATTTGTTCTAGCCTTCATATTGACTTAATTCTATTGAGAAATAACCCCTTTCTCTTAGATTTATCTTTTACCACTGAGGCTACCAAATCCTGCAATGGTGATCAGAATGTGCCCATCAAAGCAGTGAAGTTTGTGGTTCTGTAGGTGCACAAATATGTACACAGGGCCAAGACAAGCTCAGTCTCTTTGCAACTATATAGTTAAAGGGCAATTTTTGCAAAATTATTGTTATCCAAGCTCAATTGAGGAGAAAAGGTGATGTAGCAGCAGCTACTGCTGTAATTCAGTATCATCTATGTAGATAAAAGGGGCAACCCCTGGATAAGACCTGAAAAAAGATAAAATATATTCGGTGGCTGCAATTATCTTCATATCCAGAGGCTCATAACTCACAGTTTAAGAAATCCTAATATGAGGCATGATTATAAGCAGCATTAATTATTTTTCTAATACTTAGATCAGATTCATAGATCATCAAAATACCAATACAATCTCTTTCCTCCCCATCCCAAGGGTGAAACAATATTTTACCTAAAAGAGGTGGTCCCAAAAGGACTGGGCAACATTCCACAATAGTCACCAAACCAACGGCACTAGAGAATCGCTGGGTCCCAACTAAGTCCATCAGTGTTTCAAACAAGACAGAGCTCAGCCAGCCAAAAGCAAATCCAAAAAATCCAGCATAGATACAAAAGCCAGCATAACTAGTAGATAAAGGAGCCAAAAGGTGGCATACTCCATTGTAGATAACAGACACAGCAAAAAAATATTGGACTCTAGGTCTAATCCACTTAGTGTTTGCCACCAAACCCATGGATGGTCTGGCAACCATGTCTACAAAAGCCAGAATAGATAGCAGTAAAGCTGAAGATTCTTTAGAGAAATTCTTGCTCTTTCCATAGTTGCTGAGAAATACTAATGGTGTAAATAGTCCAAAAAACATAAACACATTGCCAAACAGGTAAAGCAAGAAACCACGATGTGTAAAGAGTGACAAATCCAAAAACTTGTTAATTGTTTGGAAGGCTGAAGTCTTTTGTTTTTTATTTTTGCCAGCAATAAGATCAGTATTAACATCTCCTCCTTCTTTTCTTGTCACTTTGCCAATCTCCTGCAATGCTTCCTTATTAATTTCTTTTTTCACTTGATCAGGCTTAGGTCCTATTGGTCTCATCAATGCCCCAGCTACACAGCAGTTCAACAAAAGGCCTCCAAGAATTAAAAAGCTCCCTCTCCATCCAAAAATACTGTAGAAATATTGGTTCAGAGGAGCCAGTGTAGACAGGAATACAGGGCTGCCAGCCATGGCTAATCCATTAGCCAAAGGACGCTTCTTATAGAAATACTTGCCAATCATGGTTAAAGCTGGGTTTAAATTAAATGCAAGGCCCAGACCTGGGAATAAAAATACAATTATGTTAAAATTATTAACACATAAAAATGCAGTCCTTCCGAATCCTATGTTCTAGCATCAGTTTATGTTCTTATCGATACTATATTACTATAGTAATATCGTACTATATATTATATACTATATTATACATAATATAGCACTATATACTGTAGTACTATATATAGGACTATATATAGTACTAGACTATATGCACACTATATTCATCATATTAAGCTACTAAGTGATAGAAGGTAATACAACTCCCTTAACACATTCAAGACTTCGGGATGCAGAATGCAAAACACACACACTAAATACTTAGGGATAGTTCAGTAACATCTGAAACTTTCTTGTATCAAAACTCTTTGTTTTCAATGTGCAAAATTCAATGACTTCAGAGAATTCTGGAATGAACTTAACTGTGTTGAACATTTACTGGACTATGCTGTTTCCAGGCTGGTTTGGTCATTTTTGGTTATAAATGTCCTGGTCAGAAGAATAACATATTGTGGAATACTAGCTCAGGAACACATCAAACTTTTCCTAGCTGGTTGAATGGGATGAGAGATATTGTGAATTAGCTTTTGACTAACATTCAAATGATGAATAATGATATCTTTCTCTGAAAAAAAAAATAGCCATGGAAATTCTAGGTCACCAGCTCAAGAGTTTAGTCATCCGGAAAGGAAGTATCGGCCTTTACTTCCAGATCAATTTCCAATAAGGAATTGCATTCTTGCTCTGTAAAAAACTTATCTACATTTATATATTCTCTTTGAAAGTTGCACAATTACATGTACCTACATTTTATAGATATGTTGACTTACCACCCACAACACCAACACAGAAGTACAACTCTTCCACAGTATTACAGAAAGAAGCAGCGATCAGACCACAGCCTGACAGGCAGCCCCCGGCAATCATGACTGGACGGCTGCCATATTTGTTCACCAGGATGCTGCTGATTGGACCTAGAATAAATCATTATTCAAGCAATAGGTTACATCCATGTATTTTCCAATCTTTAGAGTAATACATGCAAAGTAAAACAGACTTCTGAAGACTATGAACACAGTATATAAGAAACAGAGAGCAAACATTGTAAAATTAGATATTTCCATTTAAAGCCCCTAAAAGTTGCTACTAGGATTATATCATATCTTATATCTTCTGGTTAATCTAAATTGAAAAGTGGATGGTTTGACCTATAGAGAAAATAATAATACATTTGAATAGGCTTAGGTATGGGTGTGGTGTGAGAACTGTTTGCAAATGATTCTGATTTCCTTATATTTGGAATATTTTGGTTTATTTTTCTTTTCATTTTGATAAAACATCTTTATTAACTCATCTAGAAGAGGTAATTACAACTGAGATGAGTAAAATAAAAAAGAACATTCCAAACTGTATTCTAATTTAGCCTAAAGTATGTTTTATCAGTTGTACAATGAATATGTACTACTATGCTAACATAACAAAATCAAAAGATCAAAGGGAGGTGGAAATGTGTAAGCCAAGAACACACTCAAAAATGATTAAAATGGTATGTTAACAGTTAAAATTAAATTTTGCAAATCTATCTACATAAGTATATGATGGTTTCTGTTTCCAAATTATTTTTTAATGTATTGTGAATATTTCTGCATCGGCATAATTTGTTTAGTATACACATCTTATTAGCACTGGGAAGCCTTGGTGGGCCTCGGTTAGCTGGACTATGCAGTCCAGTATGGAAAACCAACAGTCACAGGAACACAGCACAACTGGTAAAGGGCACTGCTTCTCATCTGCAGTACAATGAGTGTTTGTGGGAAACCAAGGGCTAAATCACACACATTATTTGCTTGTTGCTATGATACTAGTTTTTTAAATGGTTGACTAATACATGAAAAATAGTACACAATTTAGCTTTGAAAGATATATCATTCTTGTTTATTCGAACATTACATATGGAAGGCAGATGTTTTAATTTGGAAGACATAGATACAACTTCCAACTGAACAGATGTTACATTTAATTTGCATCACCAACAATAAAGGGTAGCTATTTAACTAGAGTGTTCTAGCATACAGCTAGGATCAAATATGGTTTATAAAGTATTTCATAATGGCAGTATTTATGTATTAATAAATGTAAAGATAGCCCTTACAACAATTCACTTCGTCACCGTTCAAATTTACAACAGCACTGAAAAAAGTGACATGACCATTTTTCAGACTTATAACCAACCACTGCATGGTCATATGATTTACATTCAGATGCTTGATAACTGACTCACATTTATGATGGTTGCAATGTTCCTGAGTCATATGATCACCTTTTGCAACCTTCTCACAAGCAAAGTCAATCGGGAAACCAGAGTCACTTAACAACCAGGTTACCAACTTAACAACTGCAGTGATTCACTTATAAATGTGGCAAGAAAAGTCATAAAAAGGGGGAAAACTCACTTAAAAAATTTATCCTTAGCAACATAAATTTTGAGGTCAATTATGGTCATAAGTTGAGGACCACCTGTATAGTCACATAACTCATAAAATGTACCAAATGAGTCTGATACATTTTTGCTATCGTAGCCTGTAGCCAACGGCCTACTGTGGAGAAAGAGACCTTGCATCCCTGAGTGTTTGGCTGAAACAAAACAAATAAAGCTTCTGTTTTCCAGAAAATCACTGTGCGGTGAATATATATTCACAATGCTCGCCTCACATCAAGCCGATGCCATTGTAGTTCCAACCTTTGAGATGGCCTGGGAGAAAAGTTAGGAAGTATCAGCTCTTGTGCCCTGTGAAACGCCAAATTAATTTTGGTTATAAACGTAGGATCAGGACGAAGAACCACCCGATCAGAATAGAAGACAAAAAGGTCTTTTCTGACCAACAAAGCTACCAGTTCCGAAATACAACAAGCGGAAGTGATCACTACAAGGAAAACTACTTTATACATCAGAAATTGGAGACTTGACGATTTCAAGGGTTTGAAAGAGTACTTTGTGAGTGCAACGAGGACCTTGTTAAGGTCCCAAGTGGGATAACGGTGAACCACTGGTGGGTGTAAATTTGTGGCTCCTCGAAGGAAGCTCCGTATGCGTGGGTGATGAGAAAGACAGTAGACCCTCAGAAGTGACAACCGATGCCAAAGCCGCCAGCTGCCTTTTCAACGTATTAGGTGATAATCCCTTGTCAAGCCCCTCTTGTAGAAACTCTAGGATTTGAGCCACTGATGGATAGATGGGATCAGTTTGAGACTTAGTGCACCATTTGCAGAAACTGGACCTTATGGCAGTGTAGATACGAGTCATTGAGGGAAGTCTGGCAGCTTGGATGGTAGTGATAACTCTGTCGGAAAACTTTTTGCTCTTCAGACGTCTCCGCTCAACCTCCAGATGGTCAGGTACAACCATTGAGGGTCCGGATGTTGAAGGGATTAGTTAGCAAAACCCGTCCAACAGAATTCTCCATGGTGTTGATAAGGATAGACTATGGAGGTCTCGCAAGCCATGGCCGTCTGGGCCAGTAAGGAGTTATTAGCAGCAGCTCCGCCTTCTCGTCCAGCAGCTTCTGGATGACATTGGGGATCAGAGGAAGTGGTAGGAATGTGTACAGAAGACCGTGGGGCCAACGGCAGTGGAGTGCGTTGAAGTTCTCCACTACTTGTGAGGTGTACCTGGAAATGGAGCTGAGAGTTGATGGGGAAGCAAACAAGTCTACCACCGGCTGCCTGAAAATCCTGACCGCCTCTTGAAACAGGGTCAGATGGAGGCACCACTCTGATTGAACAATCAGAGGCCTGTCTGCTTAGCCAGTCTGCCTTTGTATTTTTACAGGTCCAAAATGTGTTCTGCACTGATAGAAAATAGGTTACTCTCTGCCCAACGACACAAGCACTCAGTTTCCTGCATGAAGTGTTTCGACTATGTGCCCCCGTTTGTTAATGTGAGTTTTGGCTGTTATGCTGTCGGTCAATATTAGTATGTGTTGATTGTGTACCTGTGGAAGGAAGCTGTGGAGAGCCAGGTGTACTGCTCGAAGCTCCAGGCAGTTTATGCTGCACGACAGTTCTATGGTGGACCAGCGGCCTTGGGTTGTGAGTGATTGAACATGAGCTCCCCATCCAAACAGGTTGGCATCGGTGGTGATGGTAAGTCTGTGTGGCTCTTTGAAGAGGCAGCCTCTGTTGATGACTGGTCTGGTCCAACAGAGGAGAGATATGAGAACCTTTGGTGTTACCTTGACCTTGTATTTGGAGTTGCTTCGGTAGGAGCACTGGTATGGGAGCAGGAACAACTGGAGGGATCTAGTGTGGAGCCGGGCCCAAGGGATGATAGATATATATGAGATCAGCTTGCCTAACAATTTTGATAGTTCAGCTAGGGACACCCTCTTAAGACTTCTAATCTCCTTGACTAATTGCTGAATGCTATTTAGTCTATCTGGTGACAGGTAAACTTTGCCTTCCACCGTATCTATGACTGCCCCCAATGGATTGAGTCGATGGTGTTAAATGACTTTTTCCAATTTATTGAGAACCCGTGTTGTTGTAGGGATTTGTAATGTGTTCTGAGTATCTCTGACTGCTTGATGATTGGAAGATGACAAAATAAAGATGTCATCAAGGTAACACTGGAATCGTATCGGAATATCACGGAGATGAGCAGTTAGAACTGCGAGAACCTTTGTGAAGGTCCTGGGGGCAGAAGCTAGTCCGAAAGGAAGGGCCACATATTTGAAATGGTGGTTGTTATAACAGAATCTTAAAAATTTATAGTGGGAAGGCCAAATAGCAATATGTAGGTATGCCTCCGTCAGACCTATAGACGCAAGGACGTCACCTTTTCTGATGCCAAGTAAAATAGATTGCAGGGTGTGCATTTTAAACTTGCGATATACTAAGAAATGGTTGAGATGTTTCAGATCCAATATTGCTCTCCATCCCCCCCCCCAACTTTTGGGAACAAAAAAATGTGAATAGAAACCCCGTCCTTGTTGGTTGGATGGCTCGTGTGTCCAGTGGATGTTGGATAGCTATTTCCATTTAACCAGATCTCTGGAGAGAGGGCATGACATGAAAAATCTGGGGGAGTGGATTGAAACTCCAGTGCAAGGCCAAATCTGATCGTGTCTCTGACCCAGAAATCAGATGTTGAGGAGTCCCATTGGTCCGTGAATAATTTAAGGCGTCCGCTAATGGGAGTCGGGTCCAGGGAGTTATCTTGGATGCTGAAAAGACACTGAAGAAACCTGAAAGGATCTCTTGCGTTGACCACCCCTTCTGCTCCTATGCCCGAAGTCGTACCTGTCTGGCAGCCCTGGTCTGAATGATGGGGGTCTCTGGTATCTGGGTGAGAAGGGTCCCTGGTAAAAGGGCTGAAAGGATCTCCTCCGAAAGGACTGAGGGTTTCTAGAATCTGACTTCCAAAAAAGGCAATTTTCTTTTTGCTTCGGGTTTCAATTAGTAGCGGATCAAGGGAAGGGCCAGTCTGTCTCCCACAATAGGAGATGAAGCCAGCTTGCATTTCTGCTTAAAGTCCGCTTGCCAATGTTTTAACCATAGTAAGCATCGCACTGTGTCATGTGAAGTAATGCCCCTGGCTGAAAACTTGACCGCATGATAAGTTGCGTCAGCTGAGAATTCAGCAGCTGCTATAAGTTTAGCAATATCTTAGTGCGCTCTAATGTTGAAATTAGGGACGTGTTCTCCTAAGAGGCGGAGCCATCTGAGAGAAGAACAGGTAAAGGAGGCAGCTGTGGCTGCTCTGATGGCCCATGCGTCAGACTGATGGGCCCTGCATAGGGCTAGCTCGGCCCATTTTTCCTCCAGCTTTAATGCCTCCAGCACTTCACTGGGAATGGAGGAGGACGCTAATCCCATGATCTACCTCGGGAATATTCAACAATTTTGAGAAATCAGGGGCCAAATTGAAATATTTCCTGTCATATCCAGTGGGGGCCGGGTATTCCGCTGCAGACACCCACTGTTTCTGTACCAGGTCCAAAAACATGGGAGGAACTAGGATCACCTCTGCTTCAACTACTGGTTGGTTGAAAACTAGATTTTCTGGTCCCTCTTCTGAAGGAGCTGGAGTGATAGAAGGGGTTGACTTGTTCAGGCACGCCATATTTTTTGGCTTAAACAAGAGAGATCTAAAAAGTTGTGGGCGGAATAAGCCTGTAAATAAAGGTTGATCTGGAACAAGGCCCTCATCCTCAGACATCCCCCTTTCTAAGGGTTCCACTTCTGACAGGTGCTCGCTGTCATGTATTGATCCTGATTCAATCTGTTCCATTTGATCAATTTGATCCACTTCTTACTTCTCCTCCTCCTCAGTCAGCCCTTGGAGGGGCACTTCCCCTTGTAAATGTACCTGGGTATAGTGTTGTTCTGACCTGGTCAATGATCTCAGTGATTGGGAATCATAATCAGCGGTTACAGGATGTTCCCTGGTCAGAACTGCGTGTTGAAGACCTGCTGCGATTCCCTAGCGGATTGCCAGCTCCATCCAGGCCTTCATCCTCTCTGGAACTTCATCTGGAAGAATGTCGTCCTGTCGAAGACCAGCAGCCGTTGGAGTGAATGTAGCTTCGGGTGCCCTTTGCATGGTCGGTGTTACAGGTAACTGGGCCTGTTGGCTTTGGGGAGCCAAGCTGCGCCTGGATGAGAGGGAGAGATCTAGGGGAGGAGGAGGATGGGAAGAGGTAGACAGACCTGGACTGGAGGAGGGAAAGTCCTGTGAGACCCTGTGCGCCTCCCATGTGCACTTATCTATCTGCATTTCTCGTGCTTTATGGCGCATGTTGGCATCCCTTTCTGAAGCTTTAGAATTCCTTTTAGCCTGCTTAGGTTTGTGCTGAGATTTGGCTTTGACTTTCAAGGATCAGGTCTGAGAGCTGCTACCGCCTGCCATTTCAATTGAAGGAATTATAGTATTCTTGTTATTCAATGCAATACTGTGAAGGCGGTTGGCATGCACAGGGGTCTGATCTAAGGACAAACCGGTTGCCCTGATGATGTTTTTATTACCTATCTATGAGTCGTATCTCAGTATATTTTATTGATATTAAAATATTATACTGAGTAATTATTATTATATAATCACTAATATATATAGCTATATGTATATGAATATCAATGAAATAGCACGAGACTAAATGTTGAAAAACCAAACAGCCAAATTGAGAACGCCTAAAGGCCCAAATTGATAAAGGTAGAGGCCTTCAACAGATTCCCTGCACAGGCGGACACAGGCCTAGGTGCTCGCTGTTGTGTCACTGGGTTGATTGGGCCGTGAGAGTTAAGCCAACAATTTAAATGTAGGAATAGTCTCGAATGTAGAAAAAAAAACGAGGGTATAATGATCCCAAGTGTTCCAAAGAGAAACCTCTGCTCAGGACAGAAAGTACCTCACGCAGCACGAAATGAAATACAGTCAGCGTGGCCACGAGGTCCTTGTAAGAAAAAATGGCCTTCGGCTGTTAACCTTGCACTCCCCGGCAGCAAACTCCCGCCATGTGAAGGAGTAGCCTCTGAGGGCTCTTCCTAAAAGGCTAAATGGTAGGGAAGGGTGGAAGGCACTAAGCGTTTGAATCTTCCACCCCCAGGCGGCGTTCAGAGGGAGGAAGGAAAGTGATATGACTCTGTTGTGCGTAAAGAGCTCACGCCGCTGTTCAGATAAAAGAAACTGCAGCTATCTGTTGGAATGGCAGGGGTAGAAAGAGCGGTTGTGGGGAGGGGACGCAGAGCAGAGCCGAAGCCTCCCTCTGTTTTGGGGTGCGAATCAGTGCTTCCCTCTAATGTGAGCAATCTCCGACTGCCTGATGTTAAAGAGCCAATGTCGTAATGCGATTAGAAGGCTAAAGAGTTCTAAAGACAAGCTGATCAATTTTCAAACCTGCTAGTAAAGAAATGAATTTTCCTGTTTTGGCCAAGGAAGAATCACAAGCACTGCCTTTCCCTCACGAGGCTGAGCCAAAACTGGGGAACGCTGGGGACGAGTGCCGTGGAGGAGGAGGACCATTCCAGAAATTAAGCCCAACCTAGACATGCAGAGACTGAAGCACCTCCCACTACTGGATGCTCTGAACAGCTCATAGGAGAAACAAGATATAAGGCCAACAGTTATCTTCTATACCATTACAAAATGGCCCAACTGACTCCTGACTCCAAATTTCCAAGATACTGCAAAAGGCCATACGACTGGGGCTATATAAATGTCAGAGAGTGTGGTGTTCCAAGGAAAAGGCACTGCAACAAAAAAGGTCCAGCTTCCTGATTTTCCTAAAATGGCACTATTAATATAAGGAGCATGTTGGATATTCTGAGACAAGCAAAAAAATAATCAGAGACAGATGTTCACACAAATAATCTAACCCTGTGCCATGATGGGCTTAATAGTTTGTAACCAGCATTGTTTTAGTATAACTTATTCAATTCGAAACTAGGTAATAGCTACTGTATAATAAAAGCTTAAATGAATTCTTACCTTATCTTACTTTTTATGGACAAATTGTATAGTCCTTTAATTACCTCCCAAAAGTTTGGGACTGATTAATTTACATTCATATTTAAAATATTTCTTTAAAGAGCTTACATCTAAAATAAGGTGATTAAACGCCAACTAAGAAAAACATTCTTCAAACTCTAGAGCTTATTTAAATGCAACTAGAAACACAGGTCCTGAATACTGACTTATGTACTTTTAACCTGGATAATTATACACTTTTGTTTATGTGACATTTGACCAGGGAAGTCCCACCAATAGCAATCAAAAATATCCAAGAACTGTTCAAAAATTGGGGGGAAACCCAGGTTATTCATAAAGTTGAACAGATTTTTCAGTGTAAGATAAAATGAACACTGTTGGTCTTTATTTTTTACATTACTGACTCTATCTGTGTTGTGCGACTGATTATTTTTGGGATGAATTTTCTAAACTATTAAAATCAAATAATGACAAGACTGTTAAGAGTTCATGTGTTTGTTGCCACCATGAAGCAGGAAAATATGCTGATTGCCAAAACAGTTGAATAAGGACAAAGACTGTTCTCTTCCAAATAAAAAATTTAGATGCAATGCAGCATGTTTCTTTATTTTTGAGATATACATGCAGAGTAAAAGCTGGCTGTTCACCATATTTCAGCAATAGTGAAGCTAAAAGTATTCAGGCCTGTTTTGAAAGCACGAAGTGTTTATTTCTATTTAGGTTTTAAATTGCCTCAAGTCCCGTAAATAAATAGCACCAAAAAAATCATAAAAACAGATGTATAAATGTCAGTTATAACAGTCCATATAAACAGCATGATTGTATAGAGAGGCTTTGTACAACCTTAATTTCTTTTAGATCCTGGGTAAAACTTTATTATTAATTTATTGTTCTTTCAATTTAAATCACTAAAAAAAGTAATAAAACAATGGCCCTGAGTTCAACACACTTTGAACATTATCAAAAACATATTTAATTTTGGTAATTTTAATGGATTCTCATTTAGAATATAAGGGGAAAAATTAGAGTTATCTAATTTTAAATATATAAAAATATTATCTTAAATAGTTATAGGACACACTACAACAAAAATGATAGCAAATGTGTTGATCACATATACTTCTACTCTAGTTACAAAAAAATTGTACAAATAAGCACATAATGTGTTATTTCCTAGTACCAAAATTCTTTTCAAACTGTTATTTAATCTTGCTTACTTATTTACTATATGTTTCCCTGTAATTAGCAAAGCAGAGCACTTATTTTTCTTCCTTATTGTCGCAAATCATGCACTTACTTTTATTGTTTACCCTAACTGGTTTAGGTGAAATAATAACTATGAATCATAGTTAGTGTATGCAGCTTTAACTGTGAAATAGCAATTGTGGGAGTGGTTATGAAAACCATTTAAAAGTAGCAAGTCTACAGCTTGCTCTCTCTCTCTCTGGCTTTGATGATCCCTGATTACTGCTTGGAATCAAGACTGCATTGCTCGAACGGGAGAGACAACAAAGGACTGATTTTGTAAGTGAACTGACATAGGATATTCTACATGGACTTTGCTACCTGAATACCCCTGAATGGACTGACTACATGGTAAATGAATATTGGACTGTTATTTGACTATGCCATAAACTTATACTGGAATAAAATATATTCTTGATAGCACAAGCGTATCTGTTATTTTTACTGTATGTTAATAAACATACAAGCTTAGCTCACTCATTTATCTGTGTGCCTATCTGACTAACGCTGCACATTCTGTTTAGCTTGTCTACCTAACCCTGGTTGGGGAACCCAGGCTTAACAAAGTTGTACATGCCTGAAGTAGACTACAAATTAAGAATCATTCAAATAATAATTTCTTGGAATCATTTATACTTCTGCAAATTAAATAGATTGGCTTATTTTTCCCCATTTTAGATACTATAGGACTCTGCTCCTCCCTACTATCTGAGCAGACCCCTGGGAGCTCTGCCTCCAATATGAGGCTGAAATCGGCTGCTGTGCCAGACTAAGCTGGAGAGCTAGCCTTGGTTCTCGTCCCACACAATCACCGGATTTAATTCACCCTACCTGCCAAACTAGGCTGACCAGGGTGATCGGCTAAGATCGGATAGCCAAGCATTCAAAGGCTTGCATTCGCTGATCAAGTTTTAAACTCTTGTGGCCTCTGCTATTAAAGCATGCCGATCAGCTGTTTGTCTGGTTTTGGCAACTTTTTCCTTCTTTTAAATGGCCATGGCGGCTCTTCAGAAGCCCATCAATCGCAAATTCAGTATTAAGCTGACTTTAGGCAGCTCTGTCAACCAGTAGCTAATATAGCTGTTACCTACAGATATATTAATAACACTTTTCTCCAATTAAAGCACAACATTATCAAAACTGCATAGTAAGAATGAAATTCAATTGGTTTGCAAACTTACCCCCTGCATACATAACTGCCAACATAATAGAAGAGATCCAGGAAACTTTGCTGCTTGATGCTTCAAAGATTATTTCTATCTCCTTAAAGAATACTGTAATGGATTTGGGAAATGCATACGAAAACCCAATAGAAATAAAGGCACCAACAACCACAGCCCAACCCCATCCTCCTTCAGGTGGCGTGTATCCAACTGGGCCTCCAATTGGTGGCGGCATTTTGTCTGAAGTAATTCAATAGGTATTTAAAGATCTATAAAGAAAACAAGACAGTATTTCTTTTAGAAATATGACAGTAAGTATTGAGGGAAACATAGTTGGATTTTATCTCTAATACTGTTAAGACCATATTCTGTTAAAATCATCTCAACTGGTTGTAAAAACAAATTACTTTAATAACTTTGAACAGCATAGTCAAAGTTCAGAAAATAAGTTGAAATACTGTGTATCTTTAAAATGCCAAGAATAGGATAACTGAACTTAACCGGTCTCAATGTCAATTGAGAAAGAAAGAGAAAGAAGGAAAAAGGGAGAGAGGGAGGGAAAGAGAGAGAAAGACAAAAAGGGGGGAAGAAAGATGAAGAAAGGGAGGGAGGGAAAAAGGGAAAGAGAGGGGAAGGGAAAGAAAGAAAGAGGGAGAAAGGGAGAGAGGGGAAGGGGAAGAAGAGGGAGGGAGGGAGAAAAGGAGAAAGAGAGGGAGGGAAAGAGAGAGGGGGGAAAAGGGGGAGGGGAGGGAAAGAGAGAGATCCTGGTGTTTTGTTTTATGTGGGAAATGGGTCCAAATGACTCTGAGTATTAAAGGTTGCAGAAACAGGCAGCCAAGCTAAGTGCCTGAATGACCCCATCCTGTCAGTGGAAGTCCAGGCTCTTCAGCAACCGACATGCTGAATTCATGTTATTGGTCCGTGGGATTTAAAATTATGAGTTTGGTGGTATATATATTTAGTCTTCTGAGAAATATTAATATTGATACATTATCTAAACCTTTACATTGCGGTGAATATTATAAGGCTTCCCTAAAGCAAAGCTAAATAAAGTTAAAGAGTACATACACTTATATCTAGCTCTGGGATTTTTGAGATTGGGACAGAAGTTTTTTAAAAAGACTCTTCACAATAAAAGGATGAGGATGATTGCTCTCTGCCTTCTTCAGTTTACAATCAGCTACCCTGTAGTCATCACCATATATAAACTATTGTTATAGTTACAATAAACAGGTAAAAATAGTGCAGCAGCTGCACAATGTAAGAACTGTCCATTTCATTCTCCGTAAGATTTAGCTGAAATAAAATCCACCCACTTAAGAACTCTTCCAAAAAAGGTAATCTGGATTTTGGAATGTCACATAAGTAGCATCTCTAATTTTATTTACTTAATGCTTAGGTCTTTCATATCGAATATGATAAGAAGTTTCCTTCCAAACAGTGGAGTTACATAGTAATTGATAATTCATTTAATTTGAATACATTGATGATCTGTTAGGAATATTTCTCGCTTTCTCGATTAATCATGAGGTTTCTGCATTACTCAGAAGAAATCATTTTGAATTTCTGTACACCATTCTGTACATTTCATTCTGCAGGTGAAGATGCTGATTATTGTCTCTGCTGAGCTTTAATCAATCATTCTGATCAGCCATTTATTCTCATGGACAAAACAGTGACACAAGATAACCACAACCAAATTCTGCTAATTCAGTAAAAAGAAAACAATTACAGAGGCAGCACACTAATGTGACATGTATCCATAACTTGACTTTTGAGTTCTGGAATTTGCAGCAATAGAGCATGCAGTCTCCAAGCACTAGATAAATTAGAATATCAGACATTGTGCAAATTGCACAAACTATGCAAACTGCTAGAATACCTATCAAAATTAGTTTTGAACTAATCAATTTAAATTTAAATTAAATGACTACATATATTTTATACCAGACATATTTTTTTTACTATTTTATAGCTTAATTGTTGGAAAAATTCATATTCTTTGCAAATATAAAAGGAAAATAAAGGCCTATGTTTAATCAGCCTGATATACATACAAAGTTGCTTCAAAGTCAATTGTGCAATTTCCACCTGACTGGAAAATATGCTGCTACATGTCAGACGTACTTGGCAGTTGAATTTATAACCGTCAGCTATGTGTAGGAAAAACATGTTATACATATACAGTATATTTATAGTAATTAACAGTGATTAATAAAAATGATGCAGCAAAAATCCTATTCATTGCCAGACTGAAAATTAGATGCCAGAGACAAGATATTGGCAGAGAAAGAAGGCTGAATGAATTCTATTCAGAGAAAAGAGAAATATGTGATCTGGTGGCAGACTAAACAGCTCTTAATCAAAAGTTTTAAGGAAAAGCATAATTACATTTGTTCCTCATGTTAAATCATAGTTTAATTCAATGTGAAGGAATTATAACAAATTTTGGCAATTACATATTTTACCATTTCTCATCTAGGCTAAGAGTTAGGATAATTTTGCTTCTGTTTAAGCCTGGTTTCTCTTTGTAATCTGAATAAATTGTCATTGATATTACAATGACACTTTAAAATAAACAAGTTTTGAAGTATGAGTGGATAAATGTAACTTGCATGCTAAACAAGCATGTGGTTTCTTTGATTTTGGCTTTTGCACGATGTAGTCCAGATTTCATTAAACTATGGCTTATTTTAAAAAAATCTAGCAATTTTCAATAATTAAAGTTCAAGATAAAATGCAGAAACTTGCAGCATCATAAGAATTCTTGTTAATATTGTTTCCCCAAAAGTACGATCTAACTTGAAAATAAGACCTAGCATGTTTTTACACATGCACCTAATATAAGCCCTACTCCTTTTTATGAGCCTTCACAGCCAACCACCCACCCATTCATCTGGTTGCTCATGGTGCCATCAACACCAGGCAAGGCAGAGGGATGTGGAACTGCCCCACATCGGCTTACCTCAGAATTCTACAGCCAGTCCATCCACATTCCAACAACTACCTTGCCTCAAAGCAGCACCAGCACCAATGTGTAGCAGGAGTCTACATGGCCACCAGCCCACCTCTCCTTGCTCACAGCCGCAATAGAGCAGGGATTATAAGTGGTGTGTTGGTGCCCAGCCTGTGAGGCAAGGCAGGTGTCGAGGTGTGGATGGCCTGGGTGCAAGGTCCCTGAGGTGAGTCGGTGCAGGGCACATGGGGCAAGTCTCCTCCCCTACCACCTCGCCACCACATCAACAGCATATCACTTGGGCTCCTGCTTCGTTGCAGGAGCAAGCAGAATTTGGTCTCCCGTACATGGGGAAAAACTAAGACACCCCATGAAAATAAACCCTAGTACTGGGCCCAAAGGATAATAAGATACTTTTTTAGAGAAAATACAGGTGATAACTGATAGATGGATAAAAATGCCAAATCCAGTCTAAAAATTTGGCTGACAAGAGTAACAAACCATAAGAAAAATATTTGAGGTCTGACTCTCAATGACTAGGGACAGTTATTCCTAGAGTTTCACCTAAACAATTTTTGGTAGCGTTTCTTTAATTTGTTTTAAATGGCAGATTCAAACAAAAATAATTGTGCAGCAAATTTACATTGTGTAATTGTTTACTTTTTGTTGCTATCTGTTTGTAACACTTCGGCATAAAACAGAATCAGAGAAAAGTTCATTCCCTGGCACTTCTTTCCTGGCAGTGGATTATCCTGGGGTGCATAATTCCACAAAATCTCATCTATTCATTCCATGACTTTTCACAAATAATGCCAAGAATTGACTTGAATCCCAGCTCTGCTCTTCTCTCAGCTTTTCCCAAAAGGCTGAACAAAATCCTGGAATGCTACACTTGAACCATATCTCCCTCACCCTTTAGAGTTTGAAAGTGTGATTTCATATGTGCCAATTAACTAAAGCCAAGTGTTTGATAAGTTTATGATAAAAGGTAGCATTATGATAAGAGGTAGCCACAGGAAATGCAAAGTTAATACTTCACTTAAACTTAAGAGAAGCACAATCAAGTGTACTTTTTTCCCAGAACATAAGTGTAAATCAAAGGACAGTATAATAAATATTTATCATCAGTAATTCTTTAATTTCCTTTTGAAGTCTTTTACTACAAGCAGTCCTCAACAATACAGCTTGTGATTTAGTGACCATCTGAAGTTATGACAGACTGTGAATCACTGCCAATGAGTGTGATACTAACAAATCAGTACTCCTGCAGAAGGTCTGAATTGTTTCTAATTTCCCAAAAAGCAACAGCCTGTCTAATGCAGCCTCAATAATACACTTCGTACAATTGAGGCTGCACTAGATCAGTCGTTCAATAACCATATAATGTTGAACAAATGGGATTTACAATTGCTTTGAGAAACTGCAGTTACTCTGGCATTTCCAATGTCATATGATTGCAATTCAGGGGCTTGGAAATCAGTTTATAATTACAATGGTTGCAGCATCCCAGTTATGGGATTATTATTTCTGACCTTCTCTGCTGACTTTCCACAGGCAAAGCCAATGGAAATCCAGCAGGAGTTGCAAGTTACCCCCATTGTTTTTCTGCCTTCTTGCCCAAGACCTATCCATACTAGCCATCTCTCACCTACAGCCATTTGCTTGGGACTCCCATCTCTTCCCACATAGCAGTCACATGGGATGCTTTGGACTACTGTGATTTTTATTGCTAAGCAATGCAGTCATGTGACATTGTGCTTCATAAATGGAAATTCTGGTCGCAATTCACATCATAACCAGAGGATTATCTGCCTATGATAGATTACTTGCTGTTGGTGCCATATTTATGCTTTTATACCAATCAAAGACATGTCAAGTTTGCCAGAGGTTGGTTAAATGGTCTCTGATATTGAATCTACAAAATCCATTGAACCTGGAAAATCCATGCACTTAAATTACTCTCCAGTAGTCCTCAACTTACAACAGTTCATTTAGTGACTGTTTATTAAGTTACAATGGCAGTGAAAAAAGTGACCTATGACTGTTTTTCACACTTATGACCATTGCAGAATCCCCATGGTCATGTGATCAAAATTCAGACGCTTGGCAACTGATTCATGTTTATGCAATGTACCAGGGTCATGTGATCATCTTTTGCAACCCTGCAACAAGCAGTATCAATGGATAGTGCAGATTCACTTAACAATTGTTAATAACCAGTGATTCACTGCACAACTGTGCCGAAGTTATAAAATGGGGCAAAACTCATTTAACTGTCTTACTTAGCAACAGATTTTTTGAGCTCAAATGTGATCATTTGTATTAGGTTGCCAATATAGCTATAAAATAACTATGAAAATAACATATTCTGACATAGGATGTTATAGAAAATGCCATGAGTGTCACCTTCACAAAATGCACAATTTGAATGTTCTGTGTTGAGAAGCTTATCTTGGTCATCACCTTGGACTGTGTTGAAAAATGTGGCCGCGCAAGAGCAATCCCTTCAACCAGTGTCAGAAAGAATTGCTCCTCATTGCTATAGCTGTCCTGAAATTAGAAAAAAGGACTTCACCTGCCTGTTAAACTGAGAAAATCACTGAATGTATGAAAATCACTGAAAGCACTCTAACTGGATTGAATGAAAATCACTGAAAGCGCTCTAAACTGGAGCAGATACTGGTGATTTAAGCAGTTTGCTGTTGTGGTCAGGAACTAAAATGTATGCATTTTACCAATATGGATAGCTGTTTTCCCTTCTGTGTCTGGTCTCCCTCTGAAGGTTCTTTGAACTGCCGTAATGATTTATATTTGTTACAACATTGTCTGTCCTGCAAGTCTACAATGACAGTGTTTTCCAGGCTGGTCCCACTGTCATAATTTCCAGATGGCTGACAGGCAGAATTGACTTGGAACAGGACCATGTTCCTGGCCCAAACCTGATTTGGAAATAAGCTACCTCTCCCATTTGACTAGGTTCTGTGTTCATATAATCCCTGAGTGGCACCGTGACCAAACTGTCTATGCAGGCATTTGACTTAGCTTAGAATCGCCTATTATTGGAGGGACCACTATAGCATTCTGTGGTGGAAGTGATATTAAATGCATGAATGGTATGATCTTCATATCCTATAAGAATTTCTTGAATCTCTAGAATTTTTATGTAAATTTACTTTGATGTTTCAGTGAAGACTGAAGGAAGAGATAAATCTTAACCCTCATTTTTCTATTGGTATATCTCTAGTGATCAGGAAAATTCCCAGTATGTTACAAATTGATATGTGCAATTTATCATTTCTAGGTAAAATGATGAAACATTTTGTAGCTGGAATATTCATAGCTAGGATACAACTGAACTAAATAAAAGGGGGAGGGGGAATCTAGTTTATTGTCCTAAGTCCTTCCTCATGTTTTACTGTCAGGGCCCATTTACATTTCATATTTATTATCAAGAAGTGACAAATATTAATCAATTTATTCTAGTTTATTATACATTGTCATGCTATAAAGGGCAAAAGGTTATGTTTTATGATAAGTGTATTCTTTTTAATTAAGTGATTGGTATTACTAATATATTTTGATTGTGTCAGGCATTGTTACTAGATCCTCTGAGAAGGTGTGTTGGTCTTACCTGATACATTTTTCTCAGTGTGCTGAGAGAGAATCCAAAGAATGGGTTAACTCCATCTTTCTGCCCAGAGCCTGAGTCCTTTTAAACTTTGTAGCCACATCTCTCTTGGCTGTGTCCCAATTTTGATGAAGGTGTAGTGGTTGACTGGATTACTGATCTTGTTGTCCACTCCTGGGCTCTGGACCAGTCACTAGGATGGGGTTGGATTCTCTCTCAGCACACCGAGAATGAGCGTCTGAGGTAAGACCAATGCCCCTTCTCCAGTGTGAGAAGGAATCCAAAGAATGGGACACACCAAAGCTGGCTTGTCCTAAGGGTGGGCCACAGTGTGGTCCCAAGTCTTCAGGTCTGTGTGCACCTTCTGGAGAAGGGGCATTGGTCTTACCTGAGAAGCTTCTTCTGAGGGTGGAGATAGGATCCAGATAGCATGGGATGACTCTGGTCTACTTGCTCTATAGACGAGTTATTTAAACTGAGGACACACCTCTTCCTTAACGGTCTGCAGTTTTCGATAAGGTCAAAGCAATGCACGTAGTTGATGGCAAATTTCCACATGCACACCCGCACCCCGGACCAGTCTTCAGGGTGGGGCTGGATCCTATCTCTACCCTCTGGGAAGGAGCATCTTAGGTAAGACCAACATCCCTTCTCCAGAGTGGTATTGATAAGATCCAAAGCATGGGACATATTAAAGCTGATATCCTATGGGCAAGTCCTGGTCCTAATTCTAGATTGTCAATACTTGTTGCAAGACCCGTCTGCTGAAATCGGCATCCACTGAGGCAAATGTATCAACTCTGTAATGTCGAATAAAGGGTGAAGAAGACGACCAGGTTGCCGCTCTACAAATTTCCTCCACCGAAGCCTGAGTGGCCCACACAGCTGTCATCGCCATGCTTCGTGTAGAGTGGACTGTAATTTGTCTCAATCTGGCGAGCCCTTGCACGTCATACACCATAGCGATGCAGCCCCTGATCCACCTGCCTATGTCCGATGGTGTAATCTTCTGACCCATTGTAGTTGGTTGAAAAGACACAAACATAGCCTCCGTTCTTCCAAAGGCTGCGGTATGTATATATATATGGATGGCCAGTCTAACATCTAATGTGTGCCAGATCCATTCCCAGGCATGCGATAGCACTGGGCAAAAGTGCAGCAAGATGAGTTCCTGTACTTGGTGGAAGTCTTGTATTTTCTGAAAATTCTAAATCCAAGTCCATTCATCTGAAGAACATCTAGTTTTGGGAAAGCAGCTTTAACAGTAATGACAGGATCTAAATGTATCTTATAAATAAAATAAAAAGTGTAAACATGCACCATGTCTGGAGAGCAAACAAACCGATTTGGGCCACATTATAAAGAATGCTGAAGTCACATGAATTAATTCTCTCAGTACCAAAATTACTGTAACATCCAAAGCTATATCAATAGTTAATTAAAATAGGATAAAGAGAGTCAGTCTGGTCTGGTGGTTGAGGAACCCAGCTAGAAGCCACGTTAGCCATGAAAGCCAGCTGGGTGACCATGGCCAATCACTCTCTCAGCCTAGCTCACCTCACAGGGTGATTGTTGTTGGAAAAACAGAAGGAAGTTGTTCGCTGCCTTGACTTATTGTAAAAAATAGTAATTTATCCAAATCAAATACTGGTTTAAACTATTTAAATTTAATAGCATGGGATGTAATAGAGAATATGTATCTCAAAAAATACATTTAAGGTATTGTAACAGAATTTCCAATAAAAAGGTTAAAATCGAAAATGAATAAAAGCACTAATCATAGTGTAAGGTTGTTTTGACCTTATAAAATTCCAGGAGGGTTGGAGCTGCACATACTTCCATCGGGAGACAATTCTGTGTGAATTCTGTTTTATTTTTAAAACAAAATTATTTTAAAGTTTGTCTACCTAAAGCTTGTATATTTGTATGAAAAATACATGTTAGTATGTCTTAAAAGCCATTATTTTGCTGCGTAATGGTAAAAATAATGTAGAATCATCCAGTGCTATCTCTTAAACTGTTTCTACCGTGTTTCGCATATAAGGCCGAGTCTTTTTTTTTTTTTTTGAGCCCCCCAAAAATGGCTAGGCCGTCTTTTCCGAGGTGACTTAATCCCCCTCCCTTGCATCTTCGGGCAAGCGGGTGGCGATGGCTTGGATGTTGACCTCGGCGTTGGTGGGGCACTTCGTATCGGGGTCAACGCAGGCAGCACCATATCCGGGTGTGCAACAAAAGTACTAATGGCAAGCCCCCCCACCATTGCCCTCCATTTCGCATGTTTTAATATTGGCCTTAATTTGGGGGAGGGACTTAATTTAATTTCATGCCTATAAAACATGCTGGGACTTCCTTTTGGGGGAGGCCGTATTGTTGGAGAAACAGGGTACTTATCTGCTATAATGACTGCACAGCTTGTTTTTAATTAGAACTGACAGAGTTTATCTCTCAAGTAGTGGAATCAGCATATGGCATTCACATTCTATTCTTTCAGATAAATGTCCTGTAGTTTACAAATGATAAAATAGTAGAATTTCAACATATATTTAATCAACAAGCTATTTTTCTATCCAATAAGATCTAAATTTTAATAGTTCAAACTGAACACTAGTTCAGTTCATTATTTGACATAGGTTGTCAGTTTCAGGATTATCTATTCTAGGACATCGTGGAACTTATCAAATCACTCATTTAATTGGTCATTCATTCATTTGAAATTAGGCTTTCCAATCAGCAAATTCTTTATGGAAATAAAATGCATAAAATGACAATTTGTCTCAAATTCAGAACATTAGCAAATTAGTAGACCATCATCTAAATATAGTAGTTACTCCATTGTAGGATATAGCCTAAATATACTGCTGACAATATTTAGGCTATATTTAGGCTAATGATATGTCAAGCCTACACTGCAAAATAACTTACAAAACAAGGAACCTTGCTCACTTAATGTGATTCTGTGATCTGGTCTTGTGCTATTACTTATTCACAAACATTCTTTACAACCCTCAAATAAATGAGCCTAGACACATGACATTGAGGAACAGGAAGCAAGTAGAACAGAAGCATACAACATGGAAATCTTGAGCAGAATTGTGAAGAATTTTTAGAATACAGGTCCCAATTATTAGAATGCAGATCCCCACCCTGACCACTGTGTAGATTTGAATTTATGAAGGAGACAAAATTCAACATGTTTAAGTACTGAAATTTAAGCATTCAGTGTATCTTTGCATATGATTTGCATATCTCTCACACACTGGCTTAGAAATGCACAACAGCAGTCCAAGTAGAACTGAAAATAACTTGTTGAGTTCTTTCTTCACTGTCCCAACATCTTTTCCAATGTACTGGCATTGCAAAGGAACTAATCAAAACATGCTCTCACATTTCCTGAACTGTCTTTCCAATCTAAATAATTATTATAGTATTTTTCTGCAATAGTGCTAATTATAAAGGACTCAAGTAGCTTTTTGAACTGATTCTCAAAATATCAATTGCCAAAAGTATCTGCAATGTTTGGGGAAATAATTACCAGAAAAGCAGCATGAGAATTAATCTCTCATTCGCTCTTCACCCCTTGCGTTTATAATAGCTAAGAAAATGATGAAATATTCATGTATCTCTGACATGTTAAGTTATGTACACATTTTCTGTTTGGGAGTATACTTCCTGATTTTTTTCTTCCTTCAGAAGAGGAAGCATCTTAATATCAAGCAATGAATATTCCTTTATAAGCCTGGTCCAAATTTTTATTTTCTAGTTAGTACTCTCTTATGCCTGATCACTATAGACATCTCATTAAAGTTTTCTGGAAATTTTCTGCATAAAGGAGGGGTCCCCAACTTCCTGTTCATGGACTAGCATCGGGCCATGGCATGCCAGCAACTAGGCCATGCAAACAAGCAAAGCCCATTTGTGGAATGCAAGCAGCAGGCAAAACCATGCCCCGTCTGGTCTGCGAAAAAACCCTTCTCCACAGAAGGGTCCCTGTGCCCAAAAAGTTGGGGGGCCAATGGCATAGAGTGAAACATTTGCTTCCACTAATGCACAGCTATCAGCTATCACAACTAAACTATTACAGATAGTCCTTGCCTTCCAACAGTTTATTTAGTAAACATTTAAAGTTACAACAGCACTTTTAAAAAGTGACTTATGGCCATTTTTGACCATTGCACCATTCCCATAACCACATAATTTACATTTGGATGCTTGACAACTGGTTCATATTTATGATGGTTGCAGTGTCCCTGGGCTCATTTGATCTTTTGCGACCTCCTAAGAAGCAAATTCAATGGGGAAGCCAGATTCACTTAACAGCCATGTCACCGATTTAAAAATATTTATATTAAATTTATTCGAAGCAAACTTGGTATCTGACGATTTAATAGATACACCATTTAGTTTTCTTGAGAATTTAGTTTGTCCGTACTTTTTCCATTTTTTTTAAACTTCCCAATTTTGACTACAACCTTCAGATTTTCTGGTGGTTTCCAAGCCAAGCACTAGTATAGTGTGCTAGGAGATTACTTAGCTTTCTAATATCAATCAAAACTGGCTACAAATTGCTATGTAACTGGGCCTTTACATGTAAACAAGTTCTGTTAAAATGTAGTTGTCTTCTAAGTAAACATGCAAAAAAAGAACTGGACTAGACTGGACTCAAGCTGAATTAAAAACCGAAACATTTTTTGGCAGAGGCACATTTGTAGCCACAAAGTTATAAACAGTACTGGGAATGTAGATGAAAACTTATAAAAGCTAAGTAAAGTAAAGCTGCTTTTTTTTTCTTTACCAGTTTCATCATTCCTTCCCAAAATATTGTCCATATTAGATAAATGACACTAAATAGTGTCAATCTAATAGTGTAGATATCCAAAATTTGTAAAAATTGCCAGATGCAAGCATTATGCAATTTTAATACTTCAGTGCTTTCATATTTGAAAACTTTATTTTCTTTCTGTTCAACTAGAAATGGCATTGCTACTCCTCATATCTTCCAACATATTCTTGATCATAGAAATTTATTAATGCATATGGAGAAAGAAAAATACATGCCATTTCT
This sequence comes from Laticauda colubrina, assembly GCA_015471245.1. NCBI lineage: Eukaryota > Metazoa > Chordata > Lepidosauria > Squamata > Elapidae > Laticauda > Laticauda colubrina. The sequence continues at coordinate 1,757,846 of BLBF01000062.1, read as the reverse complement.
TAAGTGGCTTGAAGTCAGTGACGATTTACAATATGCAGTTATTTTGTTGAACCAGCAAATTTCCAAATATAAGCCTCCACATAAGGATATTTTACAGTATTCAATTTTGTCAAACTATTAAATCTTCTACCATTATAGAAAAAAAAAACCTAGTCAAGATTTTCTGAATTTTTTTTAAGTAAACATATTACGTGAATGCAAAATATACACATTTGTATATTTTTAAAAATAAGTACTGAAGATCTAAATATAGTCTATAATGATTATTATTCTAAAGAGTATCAAAATTTAACAGACAAAAAGCAATTTTATTCACTGCAATCCCAGCAACTTTTTTGCAGTGACACTTTATTTGCAACTGATATCATTTTTATAGAAGAGCCTCAACTCAACTGAAGCCTCAACTAAGTCACACATGATAAGTGTTGGTTCTAAAAATAAATGAAGTCGTTAGATAATCATCATACCACAAAAGGGCACACCTGCATTAACAATAGACATGAAATACAATTCACAATGACTTTTTTTCTTTTCTGAGTAAGACAAGGAAGAATGATAGAAGTGGAAACCCATTCTAATACTTAAAAAAGATTAACGTTCCCATACTATTGCAAATTTATTATCTTTTGCTACCTCGCTAAAAACATTTCAGAAACTAATAACATGGAAATCTTAGAAATGCATAGCAGTTTCATTATACAGAAACAAGGCTTTACATAGACTCTGGATTAGGCAAATTATTTACATATCTATTTTAGAAATCTATTTCAGTTCTTGGAATTCAAATATTAGTTTGTTGCAATGTACTCGGAAATGTAACTGAAAGTCTTAATTTGAAAAAAAAATCAGTAAGCTCAGAATGAAACGTTATGTATTCAGAGTTTTAACTAAAGAGCATATTTGGGATTAAAGAAAGTAAAAGTGTAATTGATTCTATACTGGAGTTCATTTCAGCATCTTGTATATCAGCACCCTTTAAAGATCTTTGTTAAAAAAAAAATAAAAAAAAAAACCACAGTAAACAGTAAGAGTTCTTTTCACCCATCCCTTTCCTAACTCTTATGTCCTCCCCCAAGAAAAAGGCAGATATTTACTGCCATAAATTTTGTTCTTTTTCCAAAATTAACGACACAATGAATTCAAAAAGCAATGTTTGTTCCAATGTTTGTGAACTGTTCACGTACCTATTAAGAATTTTATTCACCCCTTATCGCAAGTACCATTATACTTCTATATTCCACACTATGTAAACACTGGCTAGACTTTAGTGCTGCTTCAAACACACTGCTCAACAGCCGAATGGATATATTACTTCCATTTATTGTCTCCTATTACCTTCATGTTAATGACAGCAGCTCATTTAGCAAATTTCTGCAAGCACTTTAAATATGGTTGTCTACATTATCCATAAAATCTCTTAAGAGATGCACTGGAAGAACGGGATCCTAAAATACTTCAGTACAACCTACTAATACAAAAAAATTCCAGTATAAAGAAAAACTGACAAATCATCCGGCATTTCCCTTTACATGGGAAATGAATTATTTAAATATTAAGTGGCACACGTGCAAGCAAGGAAATCGCGGAGCCTGTAACTTAAAGCGACTTGCAAATCCACAAGGTTTCGTGCACAGACGAACCCCACATAACCGAAGCTTTTTCAAATGAGCATTCGTTCACCCCATAAATCCAAAGCCTACTTTACACTCCTCCTCCCTTCCCCCCCAACCTCCCTCCAACATGTCCTGGATTTCAAAGCAGAAGACGGATCCGATCTTCCCCAGGCCCCCACAATTAGAATCGTTATTAGTTACAGAAATAAGCAATCTCGGATGAAGTGGCCCAAACCCAAATACCCAGCCATTAAAAAGCATCATTAAAGGAGTGAGTCCTCGTGGCACGATGGCCGCCCACCCCAGGCCTCCGCGTTGGCTGACCTTATTGGTAAATTGCCGGGAAAAAGACAATTCGTTTATTTATTATTTATTGGAACGGCCGCGAAGGAGGTGAAACCCGCCGCCGCCGCCGCCCCCCCCCCCCCCCCCACGGCCCTTGCTTGCATCCCCTCCCTTTCGGCCCTTTTCCCTTTATTTCTCCATCTTCCTCCATCTCCCTTCATTGTTCTATTCTCCGGAGCGCCGGGGAAAGCCCAAAAGTCCCAAGTCTCTCATGGGAGAAATTCCCCACCGCCTTTGGGGATTTCTTCTTCGAGTCCTCTGCCGCCACGTGGAGCTGAGCAGGCTCCTGCGGGCAATCTACGAGGAGAATATGGGACTCTCCACGCAGCCGCCCGCTTGGCCGGCTAAACCAACCAGCCAAACCAAACTAAGCCATACCTGTTGCACGGAGCGACCCAGACACGCGGCGCTTCTTTCTGCCGCCCCCCCAGGCGCTCAACAGCCCGCGACTCTCAGGCGCTCCCGCCCCCTCACGCACTATAACGGGCCGAAGAGGCGGAGCTCAGCCCTGAAAGGGCGGGCTTCATTGGTCCCGGAGACTGAGGGAGGGTGACGAGAGCAGCCGCTTTTCCTTGCTTCCCCCCCCCCCCCCTTTCTGCCCTGGATTTGGGCTCCCATTGGAGAGAGGCGCCTCGGAGGAGACGCGGGAAACGAGCTTTTCAAGAGGTCAAGGAGGACGGCGCTTTCCGCACGTAGCTCTGGGGGCGAGAGGATTTGGAGATCCTTCGGACAGAAGGAGAGAGCCAGGCTGTCTAAGATGGGGGGGGGGGGAACTCCCTACTTTTTTCCCCCGTGTCACTCTTGGCAGCATCCAAGGACAAATATACTTCCAAATTACTTTGCACAGGACTCGTGCTTCGTTAAGTGCTGACCTCCGCCTCGACGCTTACACAGCGTTTTATAGTTTCCTCAGAAGTACCTTTAGCACTCAAAAAAACAGGTCCCGAGACTCAGAATAAACTGCCTGACTCAGAATAAACTGCCACTCCTTGACCTTTACAACTTGGCAAAGAGTTTCTTTCAAATTAAAATGCATTACACCTTCCTGCTGCAAAAAGTAAAGCATTAAGGAAAAAAAATTCTTGGCCTAATGTGCAGACATTGTGGCCTCTCTGCATACAAAATCCACGTTTTTCTTAAACAGGAACAACAATGCCAAATTTTATTTCTGTGGAACAAAACTTAGGAACAGAGTGGTCTTTGCCTCTCTAGTAAGCATGTTTACGGCTGTTCTATTAGCATAAGGATAATGGATATGAGATTTTATTTTTTAAATTATGCATTCTGTCTTTTTTTAAAGTATTCCTGCCTAAATACAACATTTACAAAGACAACTGTCTGAATATTGGTGACGTGTTTCATGCCTGATGATTTCAGCAGCAGTCCATGTATTTTTTAGTAGAAGGAAGGGGTTGCACCTATTGGTAGTTTCTTCAGTCTCAGAAAAACTGAAATCAAATGAACAACTTATTTTGATCTTTTTTCAACTTTGTGGTTGCCTATCTTATAGAGGTAGAAGTAATACCGTATGTTTATATTGTATTGTTCGATACAACTACCTTGTTTACAGTTTTATTGATAGCAACAACTCTTATGGGAAAAGAAAAGATCCCAGTAACTTCTGTTATCTATCTATCTATCTATCTATCTATCTATCTATCTTGTTGTTCTGAGACCTGAGCTTGGCAATTTGTAAACATTACATCACCATTCCGGGAGACATCTTCAGTGCACTTTGAATTGCGTTCGTCTCTGTCTGTCTTGTCTGTCTCTAAACAGTAACATTTATTTATATTTCATATTTCTTAGCCAACAGTCAGAGAGGGGCTCTGGGCAGTGTACAATATAATCAGTAAAATTAATATTAAAATCAGAATTTAAGATTAAAAAGTTTTAAAGTTATAAAAATTACATAAAATTTCAAAAGGTGAAAGATTCCATGATGGGGGGAGGGGGTTAGCAGTTAATATAGGCAGAGAAAGTCACTTTGGGCCAGCAAAGTAGGCCAGCCAACAACCCCATAGTTGTAAGCCTTAGTAGGCACATACAAGGCACATAGGCAAGTTTTGATGCTTTGTGAAGGGCTTTCCTAACAACTGGGGCCAGGATATTCCATAAAGTGCAGGCAGCAGTAGAGAAGGCTCTCTTCCTAGATCCCCACCAGACAGGGTCTCTGGAATATCTCCCCTGCCAGAACAAGTGGGAAAGGCTGCTGTGATAGGGCAAAGTCAGTTCTATAGCTGGACTGGTGCTATGCCATGTAGGACTTTATAGGTGATGACTAACACCTATAAATTGTTCCTGGAAGCAAATGAGAACCCTCCACGGTTAGCAGAGTGAAGATGTTATATGTACCGTTTTTTAAAGCTAGGTCCCACTGGCCGATGGACGCAAAATGTATGCATAAAGGATAGAGGGGACGAGCAAAATTTTGGGGTTGACTCCATCCGTTTTCATCCGCTCCAAAAAGTGGCAAAAATTTGCATAAACAGAACAGAAAAGAACGGACGTGAGTAGTATGAAGCGGGGATGTTAAATGGATGTTCGTTGGAAGCCTAGCGGATGGAAGCGGATGACACCTCCGAAGGGGTTCCGGGGGAAAATTTCAAAGCGAACACATAGCGGAAGGGGTGGATGCATAGCTGATGAAGCGGATGCATCACATACACCTATAGGAAACAAAGGGGATGCTGCGCGGATGTATATCAGATGCAAAGCATTCATTGCACATGCAGAGGGTACGAATTGCGTCCGATCCGCGGATATAAAAGGATGCAGCACGCACGCAGAATAGTCTATTCTGACTCAGAATAGTCTCAGAGACTGAGTTGTTTACTTGTTTCATAAAGTTTATCTTTGCTTAAGACACTTAATAAAGTTTACTTGGTTCATTTTGTATCTTGAAGTATACGGCTTCATGAGGTAGGTTCTGAGGGAGAACGCATCATCACCAACGATGAAGTAGGGCACATCTTGTGTGTCATTTGGTAGGGGGTCTGGACCTGGAAAACCCATGATGAGGTTGTGTTCCAGTCCATCCTTGAGGTCACTTGTGTTGTATACCTGGCCATCTGAAGCTGACCTGTTGCCTGAAGCATTGATGTAGATGAACTTGTAGTCAGCATCAACCATGGCAAAGAGGATGATACTGAAGAAGCCCTTGTAGTTGTAACAAGTGGACCCTGAGTTGGCTGGAGCTTTGCAGGCCATGTGCTTCCCATCTATGGCTCCAATGGTGTGGGGAAAGTTCCACCTCTGATACCACTTTTCTGCAAGTTTTCTCCAGACTTGTTCAGTGGAGGGGCACCTGAGGAGCTCCTCCACGTATTCTTCGATGATGGCCTGTACCACTTCTCTGACCACTGATGCTGATACTGTTGTGTGGCACCCTCCATGCATACTGCATGTTTCTGTATGTCGTCTCAGAGACCAGGTGCCACAGAGTCAGTGCCTCCTTCAGTCCAGGATCCAGGTTGGGACGGAAGTTGGTGCTAGGCTTGGTCAACATGGGTCTCAGACGCTCTACAAGTTCGTCAAACATGGCTGGTGGCATCCTCATGAAGTGATGGAATGCACGAGGGTCTTCATTCCTCAGCTCCACCATCTGGTCATACAGTCCAAACTCCATTCTTCTCACGATCCATCCTCGTACCCACACAGCTCTTGGACATCTCTTTCCTCTCCTTCTGTGTAAAACTTGATGCAGTCTGAACTGGTTTTGGTTCTGGTGATGAATGAGCGCAGCTATCATATGGACTGTTTCATCATGCATGGTGGTGAACAATTGATGATGTTCAAGACCAAGACCAAGGGTGAAGAGGTCTGTACACCACGGCTGCTGGACTGATAGTGAGATCTAGATGATTTTCTCCCCCTTTTTATAGAAAATATCGGTTGTCCGCTCGGTGTCCTTCTATATACTCTAGACATACTCCAGACATCCTAAATATACGAGATACATCCCAGATACAAACGTTTTGTCCATTTTTAATACTTTATATACGTGATGCATACGCTTACATCCATTCTATTTCCGTGCTACTAACGCTGTGTGGATGTTCCGTGTACCTTTTGTTTCCTCCCTCTTTCCGTTTTCAGCTGCAGAGGATGTGAGTTGGGATGGCCAGAGGATGCCGAGAGGATACAGCGGACGTTTAAAGGATGATAACGGACATAGAACGTTTGTTGCCCGTATATGTCGCGAATGTGCAGCTCAAAACTTCTTGCGCGGATAAGATCGCAGTGGACGGATGCTCGACTGATAGAGCGTATGAAACACGTATGCAGTGAGTACACAACGGATGCATAGCGTTTTCCAACTGATGGCAAGTTTTGTTTAACATTTTACATCCTCTTTGCATCCGTAAGTGCAGTGGGACAGGGCCTTAGGCAGCCAAAATGGCTTGAGCAGCTGCTTCTGCAAACTTTTCAACAGTCCCATGTAGGGTGCATTGCAATAGTCCAATCAGGAGATGTTTTTACACATTTTCACATTTTGTACATTTAACAATATACCATATTGATTTAAAAAACTGTTTTTAAAAATAAAATAATAAATATTATATATATATATATATATATATATATATATATATATATATATATACACATACATATTTAATAAAAATAATTTTATTATTTTTTAATATTTAATTCAACCTTCCTCTAGGAACTCAAGGCAGCAGGCACAGTATTGTCACCTTCATTTTTTATCATGAACCACTTACGGATATATATTAGACTAATTCTGACAGTGAACATTTATCTGAAAAGATGCAGACAATATATACACTGCCTAGAGTCGATTGTTGTGAGATGGGTGGCCATATAAATAAGGCAGACATATAGATATGAGCAAATATTAAGATTAAAGAAAAAAGAAATTCTCTTCATATTGTATGGCTGTTAGTACCACAATTGCATCATTTCTCTAGAGTCTATGGAATATGATTGCCATCTGCAAGTTCTAGCATTTCTATTAGGGAAGCTTACATCAGAGTCAAGTCTTAAAACTCTTCCAAAAAGCCATGAGAGTGGGCCACCAATATTGTGTTCAATGGACTTTACGAATAAATAAAAATGACTGTAATAAACTCCACAATGCCAGATTCATAAGTTGAGATGAAATAGCTGATGTTTCTATGATTTTATTGTAGAACAGGATTCATGATTTCATTATCAAAAATATTGTCAAAAAAGTTAATATGTTAAAAAAGTTAAGCTGAAATGTACAGAACTATTCCTGGATTTTAAAAATAGACTGTGTCTATACTGTATACAAGTCAATCAATTTTACTAGCAGTGCATATTAATGGAAAATACATTTATAAATTTGCATGTGAAGTAGACATTATGTATGTTACATTAAATCACTCCAAAAGTATAAATTGATTTGTAAATGCTTCCCTCATTGCTTTATCATTCTCATTTTATCAGATCTTTTAACCTGCTAATTATATATAATGTGTATATTCTCTATATCCATATTTACATAGATTGACAGACAGAAACAACTTGATAAAGGGTTCCCATTAACTGATAGGCTGCTACTGATAATTCAGTTTACGATATTCATATCATATGCATAATTGTACTATTGGATATCTTCCAGCTACTTTTGACACTTCAGATATTGCAAACTTGGATGGAAGTCTCACTGAACTCTCATCGTCCTTCATAAAGTTACTATACAGTGAACATTTGTTTACATCCTTGAAAAGCTAAGCATTTACATTCAAATAATCTATTTTCAAGCTCAGGAACAGTACAAAGTGGCCATGTGCTTTCCTCTAAATTAATGATTAAAAGAATATTTTTTCTTAATTCACTTGTCATTGTAACCTGAAATTAGTTAAGACAGATTCACTTTTCCTTTTCCAAGAACAAATGTTTAATATCTAGTATTTTGCTCCAGATAGAAAGAAAGATGAAACAAAGCTGTTAAGTTGTGCCAGTAAACAGATCTCCTGTCAGATCAAAGGGAAAAATATTTTTTTGCAGTAGGACTGAGCACTCCGAGTGCGCTTGATAAATGTTAAGGCACTTAACGATGCTGAGAACAAACCCAAAACCTTATGCATTGGACAATATCATAATTCTGATATATGGGTTTATTTATTGACCTTTCAGCTAATATTGACTTTTGGTGACTGCTTGGGCATCCTTTTTGGCAAAATTTTTGGATGTGGTTTGCACTGCCTCCTTCCCAGGGCTGAAAGAATAACTGGCCCAAAGTCAGCCAGCTTGCTTCATGTCTAAAGCAAGATGAGGATTCATTCTCTCCTGCTTTCTAGCCTTATGCCTTATTACTACTACTACACTAACTACGATATCAAACTAGTTCTCAATCTATTGATTAGAGTTATTTTATTCTTAAAACAACAGTAAATGTAGACTTTAAATGTGATAATGCTATGATCAGTAGATCTGAAATCACATCATTTTTGGGAATTTTCTCACTTTACATGAGGTGCTTGCTGTCTATGCCTCAAGAAAAAGCAAATCTAAACAACAGAAATCTTTGTTTAATGACTATTTGTTCAGTGATCATACACACTTACTACAGCACTGAACAAGTGATCTTTATAACCAGACCTCATACTTAGGATGTTGCAGCTTCCTGCAGTCATGTCACACTGCTACTTTCTGTGCCAAGTTCCCATAAGCAATGCCAATGGGGAAGCTGACAGGAAGTTGTGGTCACATGAAGTCCTCGATTAATGACCCATGTAGTCTTTGTTTAATCATAGCAACTGAGACTGCTAGCATTGCTATTGCTAAGTGACATAGTCACATTGTTTGTCAACTTAACATTCTCTTCACTTAATGAAGCAGTTTTCGGTACCAATTAGATTCATCAAGCAAGGATCACTTGTATATTTAGAAAACAACAGAACATTATTCAAATATTTTACATAATTATTTAAGATTCCCATAAAATTTTCAGCAATAGTGTGTAGCTAACATTTGAGCTGAAAACTAAAGAATTCATTCAGAATGTACTTTCATAAATTGAAATTTAACTCTTAAAAAAGTGTTCTGCTTTTGGAAATGTGTTAATTTATCAGCTATAAATAGTCAGGAAGTTGGTCGTAAATTTAATGTCAGTACTTTGGGGACTGTCTTTTTTTGACAATGTTTTAATTACTTCAATTAACAATCCTCTGTATTTGGTTTCCTTTTTGCAAGTTCTAAATAATTCAAAAAGGCATATTCCCCCAATTCAGAATGAAAAAAAAAATGGATTCATTCATTAAAGATTAGTTCTACCCTATCATTTTAGCTTCCACCAAGATAAGTCTAGGTAATTGATAGTTTAAAAAAGACGTTGCCTACTTCTGAATTCAATGTTTGAAAATTCTGGATTTTAATGTTAATAAGAGTAGAGAAGTGGGCACTTATTTTTTAAAATGATCAGTTAAACACAGTAGTGTTTAAAAGTTTGTGAACTCTTGAGTTATCTATGTCTGCATAAACATAACATGTGAGCTGTTCTCCATACAAGTTGAAATTAAATAATGAGAATCCAATTAAACAAATGAGTAAAAAGCATTGTACTTGTTAATTGGTTTATCAAGGAAAATTATTCAAAGCTACATATTCAAAGCACATTGTATTTCTGTAGGCACTCCAGCTGCTCTAAGTTCTTTCCCTTTCATGTGCCTGTACTTTACCTGCTAACACATATGCAGTTTGATTTGGATTTGAAGTTAATATTTGTTTCTTCATTAGGCAGAATCTTTCAACATTCATGTTCTTATTAGATAAGTAAATTCATTATCTCAGTGCAGTAGCCATTAAAGACAAATCAAGATAAGAATTCCTTTTTCTGAACTTGTCATTAGAAAGGATGCAGTGAAGGAGAAAACCAGTGTACTTTTTTTGTACCTGTCATTTGTCAGCATTAACCCTTCCCCCAAAGTAATTGGGCAAGATTATTTTATTCAGTCAAAAAAGTAGAAACAAATCAATGTTCGTGCAATTCAAACTCTGGAATTGCTGTACAGGGAAAGCAGTTTTTTTAATGATTCCAAGTAATGCATTTGAGCATTGATTAAAAGCAGACAAAAATTGATCAAACTATTCCAAACATTAAAAAAATAATCTTAAAATTAAATAAGCTAGTTTGGCTTCTAAACTAAGTGCTTCTAAACTCAATTGCACTTATTTAACTGAATATAATAGGGCTATTAAATGCATTTGTTTATGTTAATAAGACTTCTTCTTTGTTCAGAAATTCAAAATTAGAAAAAATATTTTATTCCTTTAAATAAAGCACCAAGCTTTTATTTTTCTATTGTGTTTTCTTTATTCTATCAGTCTCACAAACATTTATTTGTTTAAGAGGAAGCCAGTTATTACAAAGATCTTATCACAAATGGCTCTTAACTGAAAGTATCAACATACTTCTGCCTCCAGGTTTGTTTGTTTTTTTCATCAACTGCCTTTATACCATTGCTTGTTAGTTAGACCCAAAGAAGGATTTTTACTACCATCATGCTGATAAGGTTTAACACCCAAAGGACAATTAATTAATCATTGAAATATTTTTCATGCACTGTAATTTGACAGGTAAAATACAGGTTGAAAAAAAACTATGTCAGAAACAGCAAGTTCAAAGGAATTCTTTTGAAGTGCCCAGTTGAAGGAAGTATGCCTCATTTTAATTTTTTCCTTTCCTTTTTATTTTTGCATGCACGTTCAAGAGGAAACCAAAGGATTGAGATAGTATGAATGTATAAAATGCATGTTTACCCTCAAGCATGCTTATTAGTAAAATTAATTCTCAGGAGTTTATTTTAAATTATTCCATCTTTGGATTTGCTGTATGTGCATTTTCTTTGTAATTTATTGTATTGTGACTTGGGATACTTCAAAGTTCGACACACACACACACACACCCGCCTTAGCTATATACAGTAGGTACAAATATTTTATTGGGGAATATATCATGATTCAAGCTCTCACTTATAACAGGAATTCATCTACTTTTGTTATAGTATTGTGTTTTGAGAAAATGTATTTAATACAGGGGTGTCAAATTCACATCATCACGGCGTCATCACGTGACATGAGGACTTTTTTTCCCTTTCACTAAACTGGACATGGGCATGGCTAGCACGTGATGCATCCGTCCCATGGGCCATGAGTTTGACAGCCCTGGTTTAATAGATAAATTAGCTATTCCAAAGATAATCTTTTGGTCATATCGTAGGTTTATACCATCAAGAATATGAACAGGTTTACTATTCAGTAACTACCTATGACTTGTCCTCACTGAAACTTTGAATTACAATATTTTTTACATTAAATATCTGCAGATTTGTTTTTGCTCAATTCAGAAGAGCTATGTTAATTATTTCAAAGATAATGAGTCCTATTTTACATTAAAATATGCTGACTTTGAATTTTCAAGTTATTAAAAATCCTGATTTGTAAATGATGGTTATCCCACATGTTCTAATATTACAATATTATTACAATAATTGGTAGTTTGCCTTCTTCCTTTACTTATGTTTACAAAGGAAATGCCCACTTAAGTAAGACCCTGTGATTTTTCCAACTTTTATCTTTCCCCACAAGGTTTTTTTTTAAATTTTGCTTTTTTTGCTTTATTCAGAGGGCAGGCAATGTGTATTAATATCAAGGCTGGCAGAGGGGATACAGATAATATACAAACAACAGGAAGTATGTGATGTGACAGAACTCTACATGGGGCTTTCATTGTTTATAGGGAAACATCCCTGTGGATGTTATAGACTAAAACCACTAGTATGAATATAATTCAAGGGTGTTTCAATAAGATTCTTCCATGAGATTGTTTGAAGAATCCCCAAAATATAAAAATATTACAGTGGGATTGGTGTTTAATATTTTGTTATTTGTTTGAGCTCTGCCCTAAACACAGAAAATTTAGTCAAAGAGCACTCTGGATTGTTTTTTTTAATGTGAATAGTAGCAGAGCTGGGAAAGTTAGAGATACAGCTGAAGATATGAATAATGAATAGTAGCTGGCTGAGCAAATAACCAGTTATGGTACTTAAGAGTCAAGTAAAATAAATTTATTACAGTCAAAGACCAGAGGCTGGTACTTAAGAATGAATTGTTTCTGAGTTCTAAGATGTACCCTTGATTTTCCTAGTAGAAATCACTACTAAAGAAACTAATATCTGTATTGAAACAGCCAGGTAGAAACATATTTTGTCTTCCGATTCAGGTATATTTCAAAACTATTGTAGTACTTTGAAAAGTCTGCTCAGAAGTGATAAATTCAGAATAACTTACTTACTTTTTTAGTTTGAAAACAAAAAGGATCAATCAGATCTCAGAAAGGTGTCCAAATACTTGTTGTATTCTGGGTCAATTCTTCAGTTTGATGCTTCCTTTCTTATCCTGTATTAGAGCATAGAGCCTTGACCCTACTAAGGTAATATTTTCAGAGAAGAGAAACCAAATGTTAGCTGTAAAAGACAGTAAGTATTATACGTACAAATAGCTATTATACAGGTAATATTTTCCTGATTCTATTGTGAAAATTATTTTAGCAAGAATATAAATGGTTCTTTAATGTGGAATAAATTAATTTATATGTCTATTGATGGCATCATATGTCTTTCATAAACTAAAAGCCAATTATAAAAATAAGCAGTTATATTTTATGTCTATTATTTCCAATTTTTTCTACTTTTTGGGGGCGGGTGTCTGCTAGACTAGGAACAAAAAGATCCAGATTCTAGCGTTCCCTTTATCATAGAAATTATAGAAATTAAATCTTAGCTCTAATTAGTGTGAGACCCTGCAACAAATTGGATGATAACACCTCTTCCATCATGTTTTGCTAGCTTCTCTATAAGAGGTAGGTGAGGTCAATGCAAAGACAAATGGATCCTGCAACACTAAAAAATACAATGTTTTACATTCAAATCCCATTTTTCTTCTGTAAATTGAAATGGACTTCAACTCTCATGATTCCTAGTTCCATTATTATGCATCTATTTGTGCCAAATAACCAAACTTGTAATGGTTTTTTAAAAAGATGTTTTAAATAAAATATTCAAATTCTGTGCTTGTTTCTTGACTCTAACTTTGTTACTCCATTTTTCTAATTTTCTAGATTGCTGGTTTTCAGGAATTGTGCCTTCCAGAGCTTTGTTGCATGCAATGTTCTATTATTTTGTTTAATTCATTCTTCAGTTTCAGCTAATAGTAGTTTATTAAACTTTAATAGTTTATTTATTAAACTTGTATGCCATCAATGATTCTGGGTAGCTCACAGGATGGAAATAGATGTGGCCATCCTTGTCTATGCAGGGAAATTAACTGAGAATAGATACAAGCAATGTCAGTTGAATGAGAGACAACCAGCAATATTAGACTTGCGGTTTAGATTAGAAAGTTGGGAAAAATAAGGGCATAGGATTATCTTTACTCATCATTTTACCATTATATTGTTGTTTCATAATGTTTTTAAACATTATAATCTCCATCCTCTGTTAGAAAAATTATGTACGAGACAGAATTTTTTTCCAATTAACTTCTTCCTGATTCAGTCTTCCTGTTTATATAGAAAAACCCTGGGACATTTTTCCAAAGTATGTAGCCATACTTAAAATAATCATTTATAAACAGAAAGTAAAGGTACACTTTTACCTAGCCATTGATTTTCCCTAGGATCCATACAAACTTCAGTTATTGCTTTGTTATGTGCAACAGAATGTGTTTCCCTTTATCTGTCCTTTACTATCACTGATAAACAGAAGAATTCAAGCAGCTTCACTAGGCAGGAGGTAATTAAGTACTTAAAGTCAGCAACAAACAAGTTACTGGGAAAACAAAAGTAGTGCAGGATCATGTAGGCAGTCAGGAAAAGCAAAGGAATATATTTCTGGAAGACAGTTGTTGATAGGGTAATTGTAAAATAAAAGTCTGTAATATTCCTCAATTTCCTGGATTTCAGCCTGGTGTAATTAAGATCAATTAATGCTAAAGATTTTGGAAATTCAGTCATAAAGTGCATAGTCTTCACATCTTTTTTATTGTAAAAACTGTCAGTTCAAACTTAGAATAATTCACCATGTTAACACAATAAATGAAATCACTACTATACTTAACATTAACTGATGCTCTTCATCCCTGCCTTATTGGTCTTAATTGCTACTTGTCCATTGGTTGGTTTTCTTATGGTAAAATGTTTTATCTTAATCTCACTTTCTGCTAAACTAAATCTGGAATTGAAAACAATGGTTAATTGATTGGTAAGGCTCGTATTTTTTAAAAAAATGTATTTTTATGATAGTACTACAGATTAACATTTATAAATAGATACTGCATTCTCTTCCTCACTTCTAAAATAAGATTTGGAAAAATTATTTAAATCTCATTATTAAGAAGATTGAACACAGCTTAGAATGTATTGTGCTTATCCATGGTAATAAAGGTAATAGTCTTCTTTTCATTATTGAAAAGTCATTCAGCAGAGTTTATGTGGCTCAGGGACTTCAACAGTTTCCCCAATAAATGAGATGATAGAGCTTTACACATGCTATGACATATCTGTAAAATACTCATAATGATAAAATGGCATGCCTTGATGCAGAGCCAGAGGCCTCCATTGATAAATACTTTAAAAGGCCTATTTGGTCCATTTTAGTAAGATCAGTTTCAGCTTGAATCTGATGATGTGAATAGGATGGTGTGTGCAGCTACACATTTTCTCATGCCCTGCTGTTTCTGGTTGATCTGATCCAGCTCAGGAGGATTAAGTGATTGAGTCCAGTATATGAGAAATGAATCCTATGTTTGCAACAGATGCCAAACATCAAAGCAACTCTATCTGTTCAGTAAATCTACAATGAATCTTGAAATTCTCTTTTTAATAGTAATTTTATTAAACATTCAAATAAAAAATAAAAGGTGCACAAAACAAAAACTGGAAGAAATCTTTCTGTTAAAATACTAAAGTTTGTAGGTAATATAATAGTTATTGGTCACATTTGAGACAATGATGAGTCTGCATATAGAGGAGAGATGGATCATCTGGCCCCGTGGTGCAGCAGGAATAATCTGGAGCTAAACACTATTAAAACTAGAGATAATAGTTGGTTTTAGAAGAAGCCATCTTACTGCCTCTTACAATATTAGGATACATTATCAAGAGTAGAGACCTTCAAGTTTCTAGGTCCTATTATCTCCAAGGATTTGAAACAGACACCTAACATTGGAACCATCATTAAAAAGGCACAACAAAGAATGTGTTTCCTGCATAAACTCAGAAAGCTCAGATTGCCTAAGAATCTGGTACAGTTCTATAGAAGAATTATTGAATCTGTCATTTGTACCTCAATAACTGGTTTGGCACAGCCACCAAACACGACAGGTACAGACTTCAACGGATAGTTAGGACTGCAGAAAAACTAATTGCAACCAGCCTGCCTTCCACTGAGGATCTATATGCTGCACAAACAAGAAAGAGGGCTGAGAAAACATCTATACACCCTTCATTTCCTGGACATATTCAATTTCAACTTGTCCCCTCAGGATGCTGCGATAGAGCATTGCATACTAAAACAACGAGACACAAAGATAGTTTTCCCCCATGCCATCACTGCTGAATACTTAATTCCCACAGCACTGTCTCATTTGTCATATTTTCTCATCTTTCCTACTATCTTCTATTGTTTTATGATCTATCAATTGTTATTTTTACATGATTAATGATTATAAGTATGATTTATTATTTGCAGTTTATATGTACACCATCAGCTTAAGAACTGGAGACAAATTCCTTGTGTGTCCAATCAACTTGACTAATAAATAATTCTATCCTGTTCTATTTTTATAGATTTTATAAATTCTAGCCTATTTATCCCTCACCTCTTGGCAATAGATGACCTCTCCCAGTGGCCTTCTATAGATACTGGTTAGATAGAGCACTAATCTCTATGGCACCCCAAACTGTAGGGGTCAAGGGCACAATCTTCCCCAATCACCACCAACTGGAATTTGTAAGAATGGATTCTGGAGAAAGGAGGTGAACCAGCACAACACTACCTCACCCCACCACAATCCTCTGAGTTGATCCAAAAGTTGATGATATCAAAAGCCACTGAGAGTAAGACAAGGATGGATGCACAAGTCCCAATCTCACCCATGCCAAACATTATCCAAAACTACAATCAATGCCAATTATCTCAAGCTTAATCTATTCTTTTGAAATCTACCAATATACAGAACTCTTCCTATATTAGTGTAGCCAATTCATTGCATCAGAAGAAGTAGCTCATGAAAGCTTTTTCATAAATATTTTTAGTATAAAAATGTGCAACCAGATAGCTCTCCTCCCACAATATCTCTAGAAGTTCTTGTGCCAGTTGAAATATTTATTGTTGCTTGCATTTTATGATGTATATCTCAATATAGAATATGGTGCTTGCTTCTTTAGTTGTCATAATATGTAGCATGCATGCAATAAACAGAAGGTCATGATATGTAAGAGATGGAGTAAATCACATTTTTATTCAAAATTTAAATGCATGCAAGATAACCACCGAGACTAAACAAAACAGTAGTAACTAACGATACTAATCTTCTCAGTTAATTAACAGTTTCCCTAGAAAGGGACCCATTCTTACCTGCAATTCATATCAGCATAGAACAAATCTCTGAATTAACTGAGTAAGACTTTTTCTATGCATTCATCAAGAGTAAGACCAGCTGGATATGCCACTGAAGTATCTAACTAATCCTGTATATTCTCTCTCTCTCCCTCTCTCTCTCTCTCTCTCTCTCACACACACACACACACACACACACAGAGTGTGTGTGTGTGTGTGTGTGTGTGTGTGTGTGTGTGAGAGAGAGAGAGAGAGAGAGAGAGAGAGAGAGAGAGAGAGAGAGAGGGACAGGGATAGGGACAGGGACAGGGACAGGGACAGGGAAAGGGAAAGGGACAGGGAGAGAGAGAAAAGAAATGAAGGATTGCATAGTGGAATCAGAACTGTCCATTTTGCAAACAATTCGTAAAGAGAGTGTAAATATAATTCAGTTTGTTGAAAAACTTTTTTAAAAGATCTGTAGTGATTTAACAGAATATGATTTTAGCTCATTTTGATGATTAACATGTGAGAAACAAGAAAACATTTCAGAATCTTATGAAAGGTAAGCGAGGATTCTGACCTTTTCTATGAATAAATATGAATAAAATAGCTTTCGAGAAAGGAGTTTCTTTCTAAATGGGATCTATAATGCAATGTTTGTTTACTGTGTTTATCACAAAAGAGTTTTATTAATTGTAAGAATAGTAACATGTATTATCTTACCTATTTTCCAATATGTATTAAATAATTGCAGATAAAAATAAAGTTATTGAAAAATATTGATTGCTTAATATACAAAATTAACTGATTAATAATACAAAAATAACCAGAGAATCCCATTATAGCAAATTAAAGAGTGCAGCACTTTTTGTGTAAAAAGTGTATCCGGGGTAACAGAAATCATAAAGATGAATAATTTCTGTTGAGACAGGAAACTTGGTGAATCATCAAGCTTTTCTGTACAGTGTGAGAAATAATGAAAGAAATTTTGCAGAACTGACTTTGCAGCAGGATTCTTCTGTTAAGAATTTTTTAATGTTTCTAGTATGCATGTTTCAACAAGCATCCAAAGAGCATCCACATGAGGGAAACAACTTCATAGCATGACACAATGATTGATTGATTGATTGGGTTATATGCCATATAGTGATCAAGTCATTGCTGAGTGTTATCAACCACTTAGATTTTCTGCATGATGATCTGCCCAAATCTGGTCTTTCAGATCTTCCCAAGATGTACTCCTTACCACCATAATTGAGCCCATTCACCTTGCTGATGGTTATCTGCTTCTTTCTTTCACTCCTGCTTTTTCAACATTAAGGTCTTTTCCAGAGAGTTAGATTTTCACACAAGGTGTCTGAACTAGATAATCTGAGACTACTGATTTGTTCCCTGGATTGAGGACTCTGGGTTTGATAATTCTTTGTTTTTGTTTTGGCTGCCAGCAGTTTTCTCACGACATTTCTCCAATGCCAAAATTAAGAGGCATAAATATTTGCAGTATCTAATCTGGCTTAGTCATGGGAACCAGAGGTTTGTCTTCTGAGTTTTTGGACTCATGCCGCAACCCATCTTCGGGGAACTTCTCTCCAGCTAGAGAACAGTTCCCTGAAGATGGGCTCCAGCACGAATCCAAAAGCTCAGAAGACAAAACCTCTGTGACCGACCCAAATTGGATCCTGCAACATTATCCAGGTACATGGCTTCATTTGTAAGCATTAATACTTTTCCTATGTTGCTTCTTCAGAGTCCAATATCATTGGAAATAGTATTGCTTGCATGATTCTGATCTTTGAAGAAATAAATATCATGGTATTTTAGCATCCTTGACTTTGCTAACAAATGATAAGATCACATAATTCACATCAGTTGCTTGATAATACCATGCTTTAATGCAGTAGTCGCCAACCGGTGGACCGCAAGAAAATTTTGGTAGGCCACAGAGAAATCTCACCCCCAGAGCACCCCCCCCCTAAAGCAATTAATCCAGGCTGCACAGAAACACAAGGCTGCCCCACCCACGTGGCCCACGGGAGCCTTCCCCACCCACTCACTCCTTACCCGGCAAACTTGCCTGCTAAATTGCTATTTTTCCAACCATCAGCTGTTCTGCTGTGCCAGGAGATTTAGATTAGTTAGGAAGCAAGAAATGGTTGGATTTCTTGATTTCTAGCAAGTCTTTATATCTTCGGCTCTACTTTTAAGCACAACCAAACCTCCCTTAAGACTGAAGGTTCTATTATTCAGTGCAGACTCATGGCAAGCGAGTCTTGTGACAGACTGAGCTAGCTGATAACAGACAGATCTCTGAATGAATCTGTGAGCAATTCAATCTGCCTGCTTTGCCTGATTTTGGGTAAAAATTGCTCTTTTTAAAAAAAATATCAATATTTACATACCTGGTATGTTGTGAGTTAATTTTATGAGTTTGCTTGCAAGCAAATTTTATGTGACAGACTGAGCTAGCCGATGGCAGATAGATAGATCTCTGAATGAATCTGTGATTCTGTGAGCAACTCAATCTGCCTGCCCGCTTTGCCTGATTTTGGGTAAAAGTTGCTTTTTTTATATACAAAAATCAATATTTATATAAATATTTATAATATTTACATACAAGCCATGCCCAGCCAGTCACATGACCACCAAGCCACACCCACAAATTAGGCTATGCCCACAGAAGTAGTTCGTGGTTCCTAGGATTTAAAATTATGAGTTTGGTGGTCCCTGAGGTTCAAAAGGTTGGCGACCCCTGGTTGAATGGACACCATGATATAAGGCATATATAACCACAGCAGCCATGGCTGAATACAGCACTGATTACTTTGATTGGTATCGCTGCCACTAGCTGTGGTTCTTTCCTCAGTAAAAGATCACAAATAAAAGGTGCTTTTCACCAGTAGCATAAAACACAATATCAAGTTTAAATCCAGTAATGGCAGTCAATCTCCACAGTCCCAGTCCATTGAGGCAAATTACCAAATTACAATTTCTAAAATATTTTCAAAATAATATTTATTGGAAAACAATCACATTAGGGAAATATGTGGGTGGGCATTGGGTTTAGAACAAAAGAAATGAATTCAAAGAGTAAGTTTAAAAATGGAGACAATCGTTATATTAATACAAAGTGAAGTCTTAACCTTATACAACCTTCTAATCTCTGCATAGCAACTGTTGATCCAATACAGATATCTATCACTTTCCAATAACAAAAGATATACCACCAACCATTATATTATGAAATGCTAGATCTCATCAGGAGTATCAGCTTCTGCCTCAAATAAAGCTAGACATTTCACTCGTAATATTTGCATGTTTCTTTCTAATTATTGCAACAGTTTTCTGGATCTTGTTCAGTTTTGGTCTTCCTTCTCTTCTTCCCTCCCCCACTATGACAGCACATATGCAAAACTTGCAGTGATAGCAGGAAATTATGTGAGTATGTGATAGTGGTGTGTGAAGACTTGAAAGTGTTGCCGTTCCAATGTGGTGAATCATGTTGTACAAATAATGCTCTTCTACGGGCTATCTCACTGATACGCCATTTGAAATAATTACTATATACTTTGGATCAAATCATTCTGAACAGACCTACTATACTAGAAACCTGCACATAAAAAGTGCAAGCATGTACTAATCCTTCTTAGAGTTCATTGCTAGTTACTTTTGGTTGCTCACATCCCAATTACTTTGCTCTTGAATAACACCCTAGGCCAGGCAGCTTTCTATTATGTCATATGTGGCTAAACCAATGGTTTTCTTCAGGAGATGTCAAAAGATTATCATTTCTACTTTCAGTGTCATTTATACTGTTTGCTTTTGTTGGAGAAAAAAACAAAAATGTAGAAACTGACGTCTATAAGTGTTGCAATTCAGAGGCTACTTCCAGTTTTAGGCTACTTCCAGTTTTAATCTTAGGTCTTACAAAGCACCATCTTTGTCAATATAAAGTAAAAAGATTAGGATTTAATTCACAATTATTTATTCCTTTGGCTATGGAAAATATTATAATTCAGGTGGACCTTTAGCCAATACCACCTTATGTTTGTTGTTATTGAGGTACAAATTGTTCAGCCATATTTGTAAGGAAGAGGCCTATGTGAATGTATTTTTATGAAGAATTGAACAGTTCAGTTCCACAAACTATCCAGAACTCTGGCTGGTGTTTTCTGCATTAAATTAATACCGTATGTATTAGATGACTTCAGCATTTCATTGGCAGCTCGTTTCCACATAAGCAATCCAGTGCTTATTTATAACAAATTGATAAGTGTATGAGATTATTGTGAGTACAAATTGATAAGAAATCAGTGAGAAGATACATATATGCATTGAGAAAGTGCATAAAGCCAATTTATTCATTTTTTAGTATCTGGATATGTATTGGTTCACAAGCTCTCACTCATTGTTTCCATGAATAAGAAGCTATAAGTGCTTCAGTACACTATATTTATAATCAACAACATCATTTTTATTACATTACGAAGTAACACTGTATAAAACTAACTACAAAGAATGCATAAGTAATCAAAAAGAAGATTGAAAGCGACATCCACACTTAACTTTCAGTGGTGCTAAAACCTATTTTAAAAAGCTACATCCTCTCTACATAATAATAGAAGTGTAACATAGCAATGAAAACATTCTGATTGTTTCTCTGTATTATCTATTTTAAATGAATTTATTCTCAGCTAGAGAAATTTTTTTACTCAAAAATGTCTGATATTACAAGCAGTCTTTCCTCAAATTAAAATAAAGGCATAGAAACTGTTCCATGGTCAGGCTAGATTCCAACCATACCATGTAGCACTTTTACTCCTGTATAATAAAAATCTCACATAATTCTTAAAGTTGGGGTTCTTTTGCTGAAATGTATTTTTACAATAGCTGAAGAATTTTGCCTACTTCCCCATCAACATTCAAATACTGATAAAACTATTTTATACTGTACCTCCCTTCTCTTTTTTGGTTCCAAGAGATGGGAAGAAACTTATTTAGCTTGTTAGGAATTCTGCACATTTATCTTCATGTAATTCTTTTTATACCTCAAGTTATAAAAACCACCTAACAAAATACCTATACATACTAAAGAAAAAGGCAGGACAAAATCAAGTTAAGGGTTCATCAAAAATTGGATTTTTTTCCCTCAACCATAACAATTAAAATCTTTTGGTTTGTAAATACTAAAGCCCATATCACACTGAACCAATGGATGCAAAGAGGATGTAAAACGGACAAAAAAGCTTGCCATCCATTCGAAAACGTGATGTATTCACTGCCTCCGTTTGGCTTCCTCTCTATCCATCCAGGAAGGAGTAGTGTAGTGGGGCTGTCTGCTCTGCAGCTGGGTGAGGACTGGCATGGGTGGCATCACTGTCGTTGGTGGCATCATTGGCGTGGCTGGCATCGCTGTCGTCGGTGGCATCATTGGCGTGGGTGGCATCGGTGGCATCAGTGAAACAGGTGGCAACGGTGTCACCCAATGACTCTGTGCCTGGACTGGGAAGGGCTGCTGCCTGTGCTGCTGAACCTCCTGGTAGCCGTAGCTCTGGTAGGTGAGGGGTTGTGGGAAGCCTTGGAATGGGAGGGACATCACCTGGGGTGGAGGAGCAGGCCTGGGCTGGGTGGGAGCAGGTTCCTCTGGGTCTGGAGGGTTGTGAAGCAGCTTGGTGATCCGGTCCTTCACCTGCTGGTACTGTGGATCCGCCATTTCCTTGAGGGTCTGGTTGACATAGGTGAGGAAGGGCTTACAATTGGAGGAGTCGGAGTCGGTGCTGACCAGCTGAGAGAGGAGATATATGCTGGTGCAGATGGTGTCCCTGATCTCCAGCAGGACATTGTGGCTCTGCCCCTCCAGCTGTCCGGCTCTCTGCCTTTCTGCGGAGGCGGAGCTGGGGGGGGTGGATGCGGCTAGGAGTGTGGTGGACTCGATGTCTCCTTTCTCCCACCGCACCAGGGAGTCCTCTACGCACTCCACCACGCTTACCACACCTGTCCGCAGGTTCTCCTCCGTGGCACACTCCACAGAAACCTGCCTGGAGATAGGGACTGACTCTCGGCCGGAAGAGGACTGGGTGGCAGCAGGCTGCCGGAGAGAGAGGGTCGTGAGAGGGGCTGCTGGTGCTCCTCGGTGGCAGACCTCACCCTCCAGGAAGCTGCACCTGGACATGACGTAGGTCCCTCTGTCTGTCAGCTTCACAGTGGCCTGGCCAGATTTCTTCAGGTGCAGCTTCCTGTACCAGGTGTGCATGTGCTTCCACCAGCTGAGAAGCACCTCCAAAGTGTAACCCATATTCTCCGCCCTCTCTCTCCAAGCAGCCTGCTTCCGCTTGGTGTCCCTGTACAGCTGGTGTCCCTTCCGCCACAGATAGTCATTCTCTCTCAGCCACTCCAGCACCTCATCTGCCTCCTCAATGGAGTATTGCCTCCTCTCCCATTGTCGCATACGCCTCTTCCTCCCTTTGTCAGGACCAGATGGGACCTCATCAGAGGGGCTCCTAGGTAGTAGGGGCTGCTTCTCCACACCAGCAGCAGCAGCAGCACCAGCAAAATCATCATCATCATCATCATCATCATCATCATCATCATCATCATCATCCTCACCAGCAGGATCATAATCAGCATCATCTTCCTCACCAGCAGGATCATAATCATAATCATCATCATCATCAGCAGCAGCAGCAGGAACAGCAGGACCAGGATCAGCAGCAGTAGAGTAAGCACCAGCAGGGCCAGCAAGTCCAGGAACACGAGCAGGAGCACGAGCATGAGCAGGACGAGCAAGTCCCGGAGCACGAGCAGGTCGAGCAGGATCAGGAGCAGCTTCAACAGAGTAAGCACCAGCAGAAGCACCACCGCCAGGAGCAGCTTCAGCAGAAGCCCCAGCAGAAGCAGAGTCAGGGGCAGGGGGCAGGAGGTTGGCCCTGTCCCTCTTGCCAGGGATGGCGCCAGGTTGCTGAGGCTTTCGCTTCCTCCCCATGGTTGTGGGGTTGCTGGCTGGTAGGGAGGCTGGCAGGAAGCCTGGCAGGAAGGCTGGCAGGAAGGCAGGCAGGCAGGCAGGCACCAAGGCTGGCTGGAAGGCAGGCTGGCAGGGCAGGCAAGGAACTCGAAGTGTCTAGCAGCAGGTCTTTCCTCGGAATGCTGGCCACGTGCGAGCTGCTTCCCTTTATATCTGGGGGGGCTTACGTAATACTTCCCCCCCCGCATGCTCAATTAACGGTCGGCATCCGTTCCACTTCCGCTAGGCATCCGCTAGGCATCCGCTAGGCTTCCGCTGTGCATCCGCTTTATCCGCTAGGCTTCCGCTGTGCATCCGCTTCATCCGTTCGGCGTCCGTTCTGCATCCACTGTATCCATTCCACGTCCGCTTCACTGAGGCCCCCCGGAAGCCCTGCGGTTGCGCCATCCACTCCCATCCACTTCCATCCGCTTCCATCCGCTGGGCTTCCATTCCGCATCCACTTTGCATCCGCCCTGCGTCCTCCCCGCGTCTGTGTTATCCGCTCCGGTTATGCAATTTTTTGCCCCTTTTGAGAGCGGATAACAACGGATGGAACATTTTGCTCGTCCGTTGTGTCCATTTTGCATCCGTTGGCCAGTGTGACATGGGCTTTAAGAGCCTCTTGATGCGTGTGAAGAAGGAGAGTGCAAAAGTTGGCTTGAAACTCAATATTAAGATCATGGTATCCGGTCCTCTCAAGTCCTGATTAATAGCATAAACGGCATTTCTGCATGGGGCCATTGCAGCCTCTCAAGCTCCATTTTCACTGGTAGAGCATTTGGGCCACCACAGGTGCCCCCAACAGACATTTAACCGGTCATACCCAACCTGGCTACGCCTACCTGGCCCCCAAGATCAAACACAATCCTGATGAGGCCCTCAATGAAATCAATTTTGACACTCCTGCTCTACAATCTTTTCATACATATTACCTGCTTGTCTTACTAGAGAACTAAAAAATGGCAATACAGCCAAAAAGATCATGATTAAAACTGTTCCAAGTTACAATGGCACTGAGAAAAGTGACTTATGTCCATTTTTCATACGAATACAGATGTTTCAGCATCCCCATAGTCACATGATCAAAATTCAGGCACTTGGCAACTGACTCATAGTCATGATGGTTGCTTTTGTGATCTTCTGACAAACAAAGTCAATAGGAACCCCAGATTCACTTAATAACTGTGTTACTAACTTAACAATTGTAGCAATTCACTTAACAACTGTGGCAAGAAAGATTGTAAAATAGAGCAAAACTCTTAGCATCAGAAATTTTGGGCTCAATTGTGCTTGTAAATCAAGGACTACCTATTAGTGAGTTTAAGCATACTTGGGATAAACGCATGTCTATTATCCGACAAAAATGTAAAAGTAAATTATCCAAAAAATTTAAAAAATAGTAATAATAAAAATTAATAAATAAAACTAATAATTAAAAATAAACAAAAAGAAAGCAACTAACAAACAAAATATTCCGGGTCCCTCTGTTTCTATGTTTTGATATGTTAGTTGCGACAAAGAACATTCATCCAACTTCAAGGCCAAAAAGCACAGGAATAAATGTTTTATTATATAATAGTTTATTATACAATGGGAGTGGTAAGGCTTCTTTAGTCTAGAATTAACCAACTGTGGCTATAAAAAGAAATTGTATCTTCATGTTGACAGAGGATAATCAAATGTTTCAGTGGCTTCCTCCTAATAATAAAGTTTCTTATCTAGCTGTGCTGCTTTGTGTTTGAGAGCTTGAAGCCAGTTATAAGACTAGAGTCTGTGTTGACGTGAGCATTCAGGAAAGTCTGTAATGACCTTGCCAGTAAATATGACAGTAGATGACTTAGCAGCACATTTCCACAGAAATAATTTCCAAAAACATTCTGGCAACTGTAGGTTTTTTTTGTTTTTTTTTTGTAACCTCAAGATGGATTATGAATAATAAGGATTTCATTTGTGTAGTTGCTAAGAAATACATAGACTAGCCTTCCTTCCTTCCCTCCATCCCTCTACCCTCCCTTCTTTTTTCCTACATTGATCTTCAGCTTTACTTTCAACTATACTCTGCCAAAGAATAGCAAAGGAATCAGAACTGAAATATGAAAGCTTTGTGTTTTCAGAATAGAGGAAAAATAGATTGTTATTACTTATTTATACTAAGTGCAGCACTATTTCAATCTGAATTCAAGTTTTAGCTTTTATGGTACTAACACAGGCAAAGGAAAAGTTTAAGGGTTTGAGATTGCAGCATAAGGCTTCAACAAGCTATCTGGGGATTTACACAAGGGGCAACATAGGAAGAAATGGGACCACTAGAAATATACTAACATTCTCTTCAACTTTAATGCCCTCCAATTCAAAAAAATAGCCATCATTGCATAAGTACCAATCTTGCGTACCAACATTTGATACAAGAATTCATCAAAGTTGAGTATGATGGTGCAGTAGTTAGACTTCAGGCTACTTCTGCTGATTGCCGGCTGCCAGCAATTTGGCAGTTCGATTCTCACTGGCTGAAGATTGACTCAGCCTTCCATCCTTCCGAAATTGGTAAACTGACCCAGATTGTTGGAGGCTATCCCCATTAGTTTTTAGTAACCAATCAGAATGAATTATTTGGAGTCTACTATTTTTATACAGAACACCACTCCCCTCTTAGTTCAGTCCTACGTGGTGACGTAGTTGCGTAGGTAGGTGGGGCTTCTCTTGACTCGACTGGACTTGCGCGGTTCATTATTGTTGGAAACTCCGACCGGTTCGGATGGGGTTGCTGTGTCTTCAGTCCTTCTCCCTGGAACTGTCTGGAAGGGTGAGTCAGCCATTTTACTGCCGCCTGAGTTTCTTAGGCCGGCGGTTTTGCCGCTCCCTCCTGTTTCCTCCGGGCAGGTCGAGCTGGCCTGGCTGGCCCCTTCGGATGGACTCTTCTCGCAACTTTCTTCAAACAGTGAGTCTTTTATTTGCTCTTTTTGATTGTTATTGTTTTCAGAGTTTAATTTAAACGGTTCTTTATTGATTTCTCGCATTTCCCCCCCCTCTTTGGTTTGAATTTCATCGTGTTTTTCTATGTGTGGTTGTGTGTTTGCATTTCGTTCTATGTTTCAGGAACGAAGCTGGTCTATGTGCCGCTTCCATTCCCTGTCGTCGTCTACTGTTAGTCGGTAGGATTTAGGGCCTGTTATTTGTGTAATTTGTCCAGGTAGCCATAATGGGTCCCCGGTAAATTTTTTTGCATAAACTAAGTCGCCTATTGCAAATGTCCTGAATCGAGTGGAGGAGTCGGGGGGGTTTTCTGGTGTGAAATTTGGGTGCAATCTGTCTAGATGCGACCTTAGTTTCCTTCCCATCAGTAATTCTGCTGGTGTTTTGTTGGTTGTAGTACTGGGTGTGATATGTTGGAGAGTGAGTAATCGATTTATTTTATTTTGGACATCCCCAGTGTCCATTTTTTCTAAACCCTCCTTGGTAAACCTGACCATTCTCTCTGCCCTACCGTTTGCAGCCGGGTGGGCCGGCGAAATTAGGGCATGTCTTATATCTAGGGAGGCTAGGTATTGCTCAAATTGGAGACTGGTTAATTGTGGCTCATTGTCGGACACTAGGACGTCCGGTAGGCCATGGGTTGCAAAGAGTTTGTCAAGTTGTTTTATAACAGTTTCTGTTGTCGTAGATGGCATAATTTTTACCTCCAGCCAATTAGAGTATGCATCCACAACAATCAGAAACATATGCCCCTTGGTAGGACCCGCAAAATCGATGTGGATTCGTGACCAGGGGCCGCTTGGGGTTTCCCAGTCTCTTATGGGTGCTTTTGGCAGGGACGGCCTGATTCTTTGGCATTTATTGCACGAGTTTACCCAGTATTTGATGTCCCTATCTATACCCGGCCACCAGACATAGCTTCTAGCAAGGCTTTTCATTTTAACTATTCCCGGGTGGCCTTCGTGAAGCATACCCAGTACCTTGGTTTGTAATTTGTTAGGAATAATTACTCGATCACCCCACAATAAACACCCTTTTTGGATTGAGAGTTCAGTTTGTCTGGTCCAGAAAGGTTTAAAGTTCTCAGTTTTTTGGTTTTCCAGCCAGCCTTTACCTACCCAGTTAAGTACGCGGGCAGTCAATGGGTCTTTTGCGGTGGCTCTGGTGATATCATTCGCAGATATGGGTAGATCGGGGCAAGTCTCTATCTGCAATGCTGTCATCATTGGTGTCGGGTCTTCCTCTGTTGATGGCAATGGTGCTCTGCTCAAAGCGTCTGCATGGGAAATTTGTTTCCCTGGGCGATGTGTCAGAGTATAGGAATAGGCTGCTAGGAACTCTGACCATCTAGTCATTCGTGGGGACAGAATATTCGGTGTGGGCTTGTTTCCCGCCAAAATTCCTAGTAGCGGTTTGTGGTCTGTTACGATTTGAAAAGTTCTTCCATATAGGTACTCGTGGAAGCGTTTCATTCCAGCGACAATTGCTAGAGCTTCTCTGTCCAACTGACTGTAATTGCGCTCGGTTTTGGACAGGGTCTTTGAATAGTATGCGACGGGTGCCTCTCTCCCATCAGGCAATTGGTGGCTCAGGATGGCACCAACTCCGAATGGCGAGGCATCGCAGGTCACCGTCAATGGCAGTGTGTTGCTAAACTGGATAAGAATGGTGTTTGATGTTAATAAGTCTTTTATTCCTTGGAAAGCATTTTTTTCTTTAAGCCCCCATGTCCAAATTGTTTTCTTGTCCAGTAATCATTGCAATGGTTCTGCTATTGTGGCTTTTTGGGGTAGGAACACATTATAAAAGTTTATCAGTCCCAAAAATGCCTGCAGCTCAGTTTTATTCCTTGGTTCTGGTGCGTCTTTTATAGCTCTGACTTTTTTTTCGGTGAGGTGTATGCCCTCTCCATCAATTAAATATCCTAAAAACTCGACGCGATCAGTCATTAGGCAGCACTTTTCTTTCTTTACTTTAAAGCCAGATTCTCTGAATTTATTTAGGACCTCTTTGAGTCTTTTTTTAAGCTGTGTTGCATCTTTGGCTGAAATTAGGACGTCGTCAAAGTATGGCACGACCCCTTTTATGCCATTTAACAGGTGTTCCATGAGGCTCTGGAAAATGCCTGGGGCTACGCTTACTCCAAATCGGAGTCTGTTACATTTGAATGCCCCTTTGTGAGTCACTATTGTTTGTGCTTCTGCCGTTAAGGGGTCTACTGGGAGCTGTTGGTACGCCTGTGCTAGGTCTAGTTTAGCGAAAACTTTTCCTGCCCCAAGAGAGTGCAGTAGGTGTTGCACAACTGGCACCAGGTATGCGCTCTGTTGCAACGCGTGGTTCAGGGTAGCCTTGTAGTCGCCACAGATTCTAACCGACCCGTCTGGCTTAATTGGTGTCACAATTGGTGTTTCCCATCTAGCGTGGTCGACCGGTTCTAAAACCCCTTGATCTATTAATTTATTTAGTTGTTCCTCTATTTTTTCTTTTAAAGCAAAAGGAACCCGTCTGGCCTTTAGCCTTTTAGGGGTTATCTGTGGGTCTAGACTAAAAGAAATGGGGGTTCCCCGATACCTGCCTAGGGAGCCGTCGAAGACGTCTTGGAATTCTTGGATCAGGTCTTCTTCCCAGTCAGTTGTGGCCACCCGGTCTATTCCGGTCATCCCAATGCCCAATGGTGCGAACCATTCGATACCCAGGAGCCTTGGTCGATCTCGGTCAACTATCGTTAATGGTAGTACTGCGACATGTTGCCTGTAAACGACTTGAAAATGTCCCAGGCCGATTACAGGAATTCGGTTTCCCTGATAATCTTTGAGGGTTAGTTTTTGTCTCTGGAGTTCCTTAATTTTGATGTCTGGAATTAGTTTTTTTGAGGGTGTCCCATGACACCATGGATAGGAACGATCCAGAATCAACTTCCATCTCGCAGGGGCTGTCTTTGATTTTTACAACTATTTTTACTTTCTTCCCGCTTTCCGTCTGAGCGCTTCCGATAGTGAAAGTTTGGTATGCTTTCTCCCAGTTAGTGGCTTGCCTGTTTCGCTGCCACTTTCTCTCGGAGAGTCTTGGCTCAGGCTTTGCTGGGGAGTCGTTTCATCTCTTTGGGCTGTAATTTTTTTTGTTTCTGCAGACTTGCTCGATATGCCCCCTTTTCTTGCATGCTCTGCAAATGGCATCGAGGAATCTGCAATCAGCTGGGGGATGGTTTCCCCCGCAGCCAGCACATTCCCGCCGATTTCTATTTTCGCGCCCTTTCTTGTTAGTGTATAGGTGGTGGATTTCGTTGTCTTCCTCCCCGGATTCTGACGTCTCCTCGAGTTCTTCGTAATGAGTGGTTGTGGGAGGTTGTTTTTTTCCTCTGGCCGGGCTTTTTTCATCGTTGCTTGCATTCATTTGTTTCATCTTATCTGCCGATTTTTTGGCGGCTTCAGCAGCCGAGGCTCCTGCAATAGCTTTGGCTACTGATATGTTGGGTTTGTTCAGTAGTTTGCTCTGTATGGTTGAGTCTCTTAACCCCAATATCACTCGATCCCGCATCGCTTCATCTAAGTTAAGAAACTCGCACGTTCCCCCTATTTGGCGTAGGGCGGCTACAAAATCAGCGATGGTTTCGCCTTCTTTCTGGCCTCTCCGATAAAACTCGTGCCGATTTATTAGGTTTGACACCACTGGTGCATAGTGGGCCTTTAATGTTCTTTGGAGCTCGGTCCACGTCAATTGTTTGACATCTCGGGGCTTTGCCAAAGCCTTGGCCATTTTAAAAATCGCGGGCCCACAGTGTGTCAAGAAAACAGCTCTTTTTCGCTGGTCTGAGATTTCCTCCATCTCATTGCTCTCTAGGTACATCTGGAAATGGTCTACGTAAGATTCCCAATCTTCTTCATTGGGGTTGAAGGGTGCGGGTGGCGCATTGTTTCCGGCCATTGCTCTTTGTCTGGCTTGTCTGTCACCGCGTGCTCAGTCTCGCGTTTAGGACGATCCCATCCTCGTCGCCAGTGTTCCATCCGGAAAAGCGCGAGGTAGACCGGGTTCCAACAATAAAGTCTTTATTTCAGAACAGTTGCAAAATGGAACATTGGCTCAAGCCACGACAGCCCTTTTATACTTTTCTGTCTGCCGGCTTGTAGCCAATGGCATTCATTTGATTTTGCCGCCTTTGTGCGGCTTCGGGGATTGGTTCCTTTTGAACCTATCCCCATTAGATTTTAGTAACCAATCAGAATGAGTTATTTGTAGTCTACTATTTTTATCCAGAACAGTCGTTAAGCAAACACTGGTCATTAAGCAAATGCTACAGTGGTTAAGTGATCCCATTCTTCTCTATGAAAATTGGAAATAAACCCTGGTTTTTCATAAAACAATCCTAAATTGCAGTTATGTGACCAGGGGACGTCTGCAAAGGACCATAAAGACAGCCAAATGCCAAGCACTTAAAAGGTAGTCATGTGACGTTAGGGTTGGGAGAGTTGGAACTTTGGAACAGGATTGAAGGTACCTTTTGGGGATACATCATAAGTTGAGAACTATCTGTACCTAGGACTTTAAATTAATTTCCTACCTTTCCACTAGGATGACAAGGCAACCTTCCATGGCCAGAAGTTGAAAATGATCAGATCTGTGATTAACTCAGGTTCCAATTACAACACTTTAATAAACCTGGACTTTATTAAGCTTGCCCAGTGTTTAACACGAAATAATTTTGCTAATCCTTTGTTCAAAAAATAATAGCAGCTATTTAAACATCGAGTATTTCAGCCAAAGCAATAAAAGTCAATTGCAGAGCTAGTGTTGCACCAATCTTTTTAAATTTACTTAGCTGATCCTGTGGGATGGCAGTGTAGGAAAAGAGAATCTAAGAGGTTAGTACCCATTTTAATATAGCCAAGAAATTGGTTGAATAAGTCATGAGGTGGTATCTCCCTTAAAAGACTAGAAATGAAAATAGAAGTTTGCCATACATGTTTAGAATCCTAATTGGTTTCCTAAATTCATTTTCAAAGGAAGGGCATATAAACTAAGTTGCATTATGACAACTAGTCTCTTGATTGCTTACTTTACGAATTGTTATCATGTTTACTGTTGATAGTGTTAATAAGATACTCCTAATATAAAACTAAGGCTACCAGACAGCCTAACTTAATTTCTAATTCAGTTATGTGTTTAATATTATTGAGAAATTCACTTTGTTCAGAGTTTGAAAACTATAATGCTTATACAATTTTATAAAGCTTCACAGATTCATTGAGCACTGACGTTAATAAGGAAGGCTAGAACTTGAAATGCATTTAATACACTTCCAGAGGTGATAATATATAAAATTAAATGTACTAGATAAAAAAGGCTAAACTACTGGCTTTTCAATAATATGGAGAGACAATTGACGTTAGTAGCAAGGGAATTATTTACTTATGCATTGTATAGAAAACTTAGAATGAGATTTCCCACCCCTTAAGTGACAAAGTAAATTCCAATGTCTAACAAGAGACATACCAAATTCCAAGCTGCCCTGAATAAGAGAATTGTTAAAGACAGAGATATGTCTGGAAAGGGGCTATGGACAGGATTATCGGCACGAAAAGTTCAGCCAGACCTCACTGCAGAGCAAGAGAGTACAAAGAGCAAGCCAGAGACTGTATTTCACATGGATTTCAAAACACCCACAATTCTTACTGTCATAGTGGATGAAATATCATGTGCACGTGTGTTTACACATGCACAATCCCATGCACACATTGAACAGTTAATGATTATAAAAAGTTAAAACAGTTCCAGAAGAATGCAAATACTAACACATATAGACAACTAGTCTGACAAAAAAAGTGAAAATCTAAAAACTACTAGAAATGAGAATAAAATGACTCACTAGAAGTTAATAGTTAAGATATACCAAAGGTTTTTATTATATCAATAATTCTACAGGATATTAGGAATTATAGTAAGCTTTATAGTAAGTTTTTTATAGGGAATCATAGTAAGTTTTTCATTTCCTAGTTAAACAAACTTTATACTAAGTTTTTTATAAGGAATCATTTCCTAGTTAAACAAAACTTTTGTTTCTTTTATACCCTTTTATTTCCTTTATTCGTTATATGTTTATTTCTTATCAACAAAGCTACACCCCGTGAAACATCTAATTACTAATATTCATGTTGAATTAGGAAAGCTAATGGTTGACAGAGCTAATATGCTTTCTCTATTAGAACTCTCTTTTCTATCATTGAGAAAACATTCCTCTGTGGCCACACATCTATTCCCTTCCGCACAACCAGATTATAACAAACAAAGGACTGGCTACAGGGGGATTTGCATTTCTATTTATCCCAAGTTAAATTTAAGCCGCATGTAAATTTCTCTTTGTTTTAAAACAATAGTACTGATAAAAATGGAAAAATAATGTTTTACTTTTAATAAACATTGTTTAGTTCCTCTCTACATAGACTCATTCAAATTTCATAAATCCAGCACTAATTTTGGTTATGTTTAAATGTTCATATTGTACATGGTATCAAAAAATTTTACGATTTGATTTACGTATCAAATGAAGATAAAGCAATATTTTACAAAGAATTTATGGGTAAATTAATGGGAGATTAGAATGGAATGGTCTGCCCACAAAAAGAAAGAATTTTGGAGAAATATATTAAGACAATGCAAGGAAACTGCCCAGTCTTTTTTGATATGATGAGAACAATTTAGAGTGTATAGATACAGTGACTCAAAAGAATATATTTACTTTTCTGAAAGATAGATCTATTCTAAGCATTGACACTTTTTCAATCATTTCATCCATTCTTTATATTTTCCATCTTAATTCAAAATATTTAAAAATAAATTTTATTCATTATTTATTTAAAAATAAAAACCACACCTTTTGTTTGAAGAAAAGTCTAGTAGTTCATTGAGACTAGTTTTCTTCTAAAATGTATATGTGCTAATCACCATCTCAACATTGATCGAATCAAAAGTCATGCTCTTGCCTTTCTGCCCTTCTGCATATCTTTATATTTTTAGTTAGTCTTTTCCAACTTGAAGCTTCCCAGATGTTTGGAACACCATTACCTAGAATTTTCAGCTGGAGTAGTCAGAGCACAGGTGGTATTCAACAGGTTCTGACCAGTTATGGAGGACTGGTAGAGGAAATTTTTAGTAGTTTGGAGAACCAATAGCAGAAATTTTGAATAGTTCAGAACACCACCTCTGACTGGTCCTGGCCCCATCTATTCTCTGCCTCCCAAGTCCCAGCTGATTGGTTGGGTCTTCTACTATTGCCCTGCACAGGAGAATGGAGCTGGAAAGCTGGTTAGTGGGGTGGAGAGGGGATGAGATTTTGTAGTAACCTTCCCCTGGAGTGGCTTGGGAATTAAGATTTTACAGTATCCTTCCCCTGCCACACCCACCAGGCCATGCCCACCAAGCCATGCCATGCCTACCAAGCCATGCCCACAGAACCGGTAGTAAAAATGTCTGAATCCACCACTAAGTCAGAGGGATGTCCCAGATTATGAGAAGAGCATGACACAGGTGACACCCAGTTGACTTTTTCCTGTAGGTTTTACTATGGGTTTACATTACAGAAGGTGTAATTTGCTTTAAAATTCTATAATATCTTTTATTATATGTTCATACAGTACAGTAGTTCTCCTTGCAACAGTTCATTTAGTGACCATTCAAAGTTACAAGGCACTGAAAAAAGTGACTTATGACCATTTTTCATCATTGCAACCTTTGCAGCATCGCCATGATCATGTGATCAAAATTCAGATGCTTGGCAACTGGTTCATATCGATGACCATTGCTGTACCCTGAGGTCATGTGATCACCTTTTGCAACCTTTTGACAAGCAAAGTAAATAGGGAAAGCCAGATTCACAAGCAGGTTGCTAACTTATCAATTGCAGTAATTCACTTAACAACTGTGGTAAGAAAGGTCGTATGATGGGGCAAAACTCTCTTAACAAATGTTTCACTTAGCAATAGAAATTTTGGGTTTAATTGTGGTCATAAGTCAAGGACTATCTGTATTATATGATTTTTAAATTCTGTTTTGTGAATCATTAAGAGATCACTTACTATTAGAAATATAATATAATAAAATCAACAACTAAACATCATACAGGTGAGATGAATGGTGTAGAAATGGAATGAACAAATAAATGATTTGATTAGCTAGCTGATCAAGTATTTGCTATTGAGCAAATACTAGAATGCATGCCAGACCCCTCCCTCCCCAATCTGATTAATAAATTTTTGCAATCTTTCACATGATAATTACAAAATCTTACTGAAATCTTAAGGTTTTGATGGTCTTACAGATTTTAGCAATCTTTTATAAAACCTTACAAAAATCATCTCATAAGTTTTTTTTAAAAAATGGCAATTATATGATGTGTTGTCCATGCCTGGAGAAGTGTGAGATCTAAAGGCTGATTTATTTCATTCCTTCATTGCAAAACTTCATTTACCTCCACCCTAGAATGTAAGTAGTCCATTTAAGAAGAAAGAAGGCAAAATATATTCCTCTTGGTTTTCATTTCACCTGCAGCTTTATTTATTTTTTTCAGGCGTATACATTGCCTGGTAACAAAGTATCACTTTATTCATTGCAATTTTTTTTCATTTTTTAAACATTTACATTTTTTTTAAACATTTAAAGCCCAACCCACTTTTCTGTTTACACACCAGTTTCTTAAATTCCTGATTCTTTTGTCAAGGCCAGTGGCAGCAGCCTGAATGACACCAAGCATAGATAAAATATTGTATCCTTTTACAAGAAAAAAAAATAGCTTGCCCTTTCAATAAAGCATTTATGGGGAAATGAATTCCTCCCCATATTCTCGATATAGTCAAACAAAACTGCTTACTTAGTAGCCTGGTAGCAGTGTGATATTGTGCTTCTTCAAATTTTGAATCTTTTATTAGCCACACTGGACTCTCTCCATCTTTCTGTCCTCTTCCTTACTGATGATCCCCTCATTAACCCAATTAAGAAGATGCTTCTGTCAAGCAACTAAATGGAGAATTCTGTACCAGCCAAAGCCATTGGCAGACCTTGAGCTGATGTGGGGTGTTACAGGGAAAGCTTTCATTTCTCCTCATGAGACCAAGCACACAGGAATTGTAGAGCTGGGGAATTATTTAATGCTGCCTTGTTGGAAGAATAGAGTATTCTCCATCATCCTGTCACTACAGATAAATTCAGAGCTTCACTAAGGAATATTTGGCAGGACAATCTGATATTATCAATGACAGATATACAAAGCCCCATAGAATGGGCTTCAAGTCTGCCCATATACATACATACTCCCAGACATAGTCACTGTCTTATTTTTCTGTAGCTTCTTCTAAGACGTGGACTTAAAGGTAAAGTGAGCTCACAGTGCCCACCAAGGACAGGGAGACAAGCGAAACCATCTTGCAGAATGATTTCAGAGTTATGCTTCCGGTGGCACACATACACTACCTTAATGGCATCTTGGCAGAAATCTTACTAGAGATTGTATCCCCAATAACTTTTCTGTCCTTTTCCTATTTTGAGATTTTATTCTGAAAAAATGATTACAATGGATGAAAACCTTTTTGTTCATCAAAACACTATCAGGTTTATTTGCCACGGTCTAACAGACCTCATTTGCGCTTGTCATCATGTGTAAATTAAGTGCATGGGAAGAAACAATACTGACCTTAGATGACTTTGCACCCAAATAATCAATCAGACTTTTCTATATCAAAAAGGGGTTATAAATAAAATAATGTGAAATATAGTAAGTGATATGGAGGTCTGAGGGTGAAATTAAAAAGTATATAAAGCACATATAATAAGTATCTTCCTCATATTTAGTGTACAAAATAGCAACCTGCAGCCACAATCAGGTTCATATTTGAAAAATATGCTAATCTATAGTATTTTTTAAAAGGTAAGAATTTTTCCCCCTCCCTATTCAAGTTACATTAATTTTAAAAGTTTTGAAGCAATGTTCCTATTCTCAGAGAGTTTTTTTTCCCAGGATAATTTGACCATTCACAAGCATCTGTGTGTCTTGGGAAAGAATTTTTAGAGAATATTCAAATTATGAATTGACTAAACCATTTCTAAACCTTAACAGACACATCTTATAGATTCTGATGAAAACAAAGGATTAAAAACTAGTTTTCCAACTGCCCTAATTAAAACAAAGTCCATAAAGCACATATCATTTAAAATATAACACTCTGTTCTCAGTTCAATGTTTTAAAACATCCAGTACAAACCTAATGCTTCAAACAAATCACAAAAATCAAAATGCCATACATTTTAATGCTCACAATGTATTTTTTAAATTTATTATTTCAATTTCTCTTTTTATGTGATGCCTCACACTACCATATACAAAATGTTTCCACAATCTTTTGCCATCTATATATGCTGGCCTACAATTCATGTATCTCCCATTGTTTCCAGCCAGCCTAACTATATTGACAAAGAATACTCCAAGACATCTGAAAGGTGGAGATGAAACAGCATAGAGGAGGGAGGTTCAAAAATTATCCTCATGGTGCCTAGAAAACAACCTGCATCTAAACATCAGCAAGACAAAGGAGATGATGTTAGACTTCCAGAAGAAGAGAAAGGAACCTGCCCCACTTTACATCAAGGGGGGCTGAGTAGAGAGAGATTCTTCCTTTAAATTTCTGGGAGTTTACCTCAGCGAACATCTTAAGGCTAGGTCCCACTGGCCGACGGACGCAAAACGTATGCATAAAGGACACAGTGGATGAGCAAAATTTCAGGGGTGGCTCCATCCGTTGTCATCCGCTCCAAAAAGTGGCAAAAATTTGCATAAACAGAACAGAAAAGAACGGAAAAGAACGGACGGGGGTAGTATGTAGTGGGGATGTTAAACGGATGTTCATAGGAAGCCTAGCGGATGTATATCGGATGCAAACCATTCACTGCGCATCCTTTCTATTTCTGTGCTACTAACGCTGTGTAGATGTTCCGTGTACCTTTTGTTTCCTCCCTCTTTCCGTTTTCAGCTGCAGTGGATGTGAGTTGCGAGGATGCCCAGAGGATGCCGAGAGGATACAGCAGACGTTTAACGGATGATAAACAGACATAGAACGTTTGTTGCTTGGATGTCGCAGATTTACATTGTACACAGCGGAAAGTTCATCCGTTCACAAAGTTTTGTGCAGCTCAAAACTTCTTGCGCAGATAAAATTGCAGTGGACGGATGCTCGACGGATAGAGCATATGAAACACGTATGCAATGAGTATACAACGGATGCATAGCGTTTTCCAACAGATGGCAAGCTTTTTTTAATGTTTTACATCCTCTTTGCATCAGTTAGTGCAGTGGGACAGGGGCTTTACCTGGAAAATCAACACAACCCAGATAACCAGAAAGGCCCAACAGAGTTTCTATTTCCTTAGGGTCTTGTGAAAGAATAAAGTGGAACAATGACTGATGACCTCCTTTTACTGGTCCACAATAGAAAGCATCTTCATATATTACATTATGGTGTAGCATACTAGTGGACAGAAAGACATTACAGAGGGTGGTGAGCACAGTACAAAACATTGTGGGCTGTTTCCTGATACCACTAGATGACATCACGAGGACTCCCTGCCTTAGAAGAGTAAGGGAAATTCTCAGGGATGACTCACATTCCGGTCAGTACTTCTTCACTTTCCTACCATAAGGTAGGAGATATAAAAGCATAGCCAACCGCATCACCAGGCTGAGAACAGTTTCTGCCCGTGGGTTGTCAGACTTCTGAAAGGAAAATAGCACAGACTTGCCGGGCTGGCGTGTTGTCACATAGTGTAATAAGATTGGGATTAGGTTAGGGACTTATGTCCTCACTGTGAGTTGTTTTTTTTTTGAGGGGGGATGTATGAAGGGAATGTACTTATGTTGTACTCTGACAAGAAAAGTAATAATAATAATAATAATGCCAGGCTAGATAGGATCTGGTTCTAAACAGATGCAAGTTTAGAAGTATCAATAAATGGGTTGATCAAGCATTGTCATAACATGGCCCAAATTCAGATTATAAGAAATTTGTTGATACAGAATTCATGGGCTTTTCTTCTATTAATCTGTAGAGCTGTTATATAGTTTTTTGGCCATTAAATATAGTAAAGACTACATATATAGTATAGTTTGCATATAGTAAAGGGTAAACCAATGATAAATGGAATGCCTTTTCAACAGGGTTACTGCCTTCTCAAATGGTATCAGGGTAGGAACCTGATTGAGAATTCTCAGGAGAGGATATTCCTCAGGAATACCATCAGCCTGAAAATAGCTGCCACCCACAAAATTCAGGGTGGGAACATTTGTGCCCAAGACAGGCATCTTTTTATTTGTTTCATTTCCCATATCTTCCATTAAAAACCAGGAAATCATCTAGGATTAGCAATTGGAAAGAAGCCTTGTGGAGATAATCTTATATGGCATCCTAGTTATACCAAATGAACTGCCCATCCTGAAGAGTCAGAAGGCAATCAGAGATCTGACTTTAGATAGTTCTGAAAGTAAATATATCTGAATAGGTGGGGGCTGATTTAGATATTGATAATTAGATATTTCTGGCAGAATACCTAGCTCAAGAACACACAATACTAGAGCAAAGATAGTTAGCATGTCTCTTTGAGAGGAGAGACCAACAACCTTTTTATTTTTCTTATATGTATCCATGTATTCATAACTATATTTTTACTTACACCTATTATCTTGTAAGCGATTGACAAATAAATAGATAAACCTCCATAATTAAAACCAACCAACATAGAGGTAGTCTTTAGGACACTGCTTCTTTGTTGCAAAAAACTCTAACTCTGGAACTGCATTCTTGTCATTCTTGAATTCATACATCCTGACTTCAAGGCTGTAGTTTGACGTTAGGACTAGGTTGTGGAATTCCCTGGTATTAGAACTCTGGGCTGTTATGGGCCAGTCATACATTTCTGCTTCTCTTCTGATAATAGACCATTAATAGCTCAAGTTACAATGTACATTGTGGACTTTGTGAGTTTTCCAAGTCTTAAGCGCTCTCTGGCTAACCTGATTCCTAGTTAATATATTAAGGACATGGCAATAAAGATTTTTCAACATATAATTGCCTGTGGTTTTTTTTTGTTTACATTGGCTGACACAGGATATACCAAAACAATCAGGCTGTATCAGAAATCTGGGTAGAACACTCTAATAGGTCCTTTGCTCTTACAAAGGCAATTTGATCAGAAATTAAGCTAACCACAGCAAAGGAGAATGTTAATATCCTTCATATTCAGATAACATGTACTTTGAAATAAAGATTTCAGACATAGCCTATGTGTATTGAGCCCTAAATATCTATGATAATCCCATGCCACCATGAGAGCAATGAATTCCCAAGCAGATCTGAACCATTCACAAAAACATGGATTGACTGATTGAATTGATAAGGCTGCTTTTATAAATGCTTTATGACGCTCGGTGGCATGCATAATTTTTTTTAAAACCCAAAACAATCAGAATCCAATCAACATCATTATAGCAAACATAGCAATTGTGGTTCATCCATCATTGTCAGTGAAGACCTCAGCATCATTAGTCATGTTAAAATTAAATGTGGTGTGCCCAAAGATCAGGCCATCATTGGTCAGGCCAATCTGAGCATAGACATGTTGGCATATGTTAGACAAATGTATAGACACATCAGTAATTGCACTGATTATTCTAGACTTGTGTGGTTCATTCTTATGTTGTGCTTCTACAGTGTATCTTACTCTGCAAGCTTGATAGCCCATATGGATGAGGCCATGCCAGGTAGAGATATTTTATTCCAGTTGTTCCCAGGTAGTCACATCTATGTCAGGGAGGATTTTAATGTATGTTTATAACATTTCTTGTTCTCTCCATGTGAGAGAATTCCCCAAAGAGGAGCTGTTTGGGTATGTGATTGTTTAGTATACAGGTACATGACCAGGCCTGTGCTTCATCAGCAGTGTGTGGATTGATGGTTGACTTGCTCTCTGAACTTCAGTGTCTGTTACTTTACTTAGTGATTTGATGCCTAATGTTCTATGAAGATAAGTCATATAGAAGTGGTTGAGCTGCCTTGCATGCGTTTAATACACAGTCTATGTTCATAGGCATACAGGTTAGTAAGTATCATGTTTCTATAGATTTTCAATTTGGTTGCTGGACTAATTCCTTGACACTACCACATAGTGCAGCATAGTCTATCAAAAGCAGAACTTTGCTATTCTGAAATATAAATCATGGTCGCTACTTAGGAGAAGGTGCTGCCATGGTAACTCAACTATAAATCAATATAAAACTAGTGTATAAAATACAACCATTCTGTACATAGCCAGCCAGGGCTGCAAACAACCAGCACTCTGACTCCCAACAGAATAGGCTCAATTACCACTGTGACCTGGGAAGAATCAGGTGTTCTCAGCTTTGCAAAAGATTAATTGAAGTCCCCTCAAAGGAATTCCAACACAAGCCCTACGAGTCCAGATGCTCCAAGGCAGTCAGGTACTTAGCAGCAGCCCTAGCTTATTCCAATAGGCATTTACAACCAGTCACCTGTAGCACAATGCTATTAATCACTGTCAAGATCTCACAAATGATTACAGTAGTCCTTCCTCTTGATCCTTGGCATCACTGTAGCTATAGAATTCAGGGATGAATTGCTATTGCTGCTGTAGATTACAGTAATAAATGGTGGCTTTGCACATTCTTCCACGACTAGATCAGGGGTAGATACAGGTTTTTTTTCATGCAGATTTGATACTTAACAAACTAAGCTCAAGGCTCCCCACAGTTTAATCAAGGGGATGGAACTAATTAGTCTACTACAAAGGATCTCCAACAATCTGCAGCCTCCCCAATACAACTCACTATATTTTTTGCACCTGTCGCTATCTCAGTGTAGACTTCACCATCCTCACACCTTTACCCAACTTTATGTTCTCTGACATCCATGTACCTTTAGCTATGTCTCAATGCAATCTCATTTCTAGGGGTTGCAACACTTCTGTAAGCCTACCCCACCCCACATAAGCTTACCTTCTCATCTCACTTACTCAGTTAGTCCTAAATCTGTGGTTTGGATCATTCCACAACTTCAGGATCACTACACAAACACGTTAATATATTTACTTCTCCACTATCTTTTCTTGGCATCTTTTTCTCCAACCAACCTTCTCTTCAGCTCTGACTAGGGCCACTGTACTCTCACTATACCTATCCTGCCCTGTGTTATTTTCTCCTGATTCTGGCTTTCATCCAGGGTGCATACACAGTTCATTTCCCCTCCCCCCCAGGTTGTTGCCATATTGATTGGTTTCATGATGGCAGCAGAAATAGCAAAGCCAATGACAAATCCTACCAATTCACCCATTGTTTATCTACAGTCTAGCTTGGTGAAACTATCTGCATACTTCTGTCCTAAGCTGTTTCTCCACCAGCCTCTTATTCACTGCTGTTTTTTGAAAGCCTCTACATTTTAGATGCTAGATCTACCAGCTAGCACATTGCCCTTGATTATTTATCCCTCCGTGATCCTCCTGTATATTCTCCTGAAACTGCAATGGTCCCAGAGATCCAATTTCTACTCCCAACCTGCCAACTTCATCCTTTTGTCTCTGCTACTTCCCTGGCATGGGCCATCCAGAACTCCAATTGTTTGTTTTGCATGCCTCATCCTCCAGAACCTCTCTACTGTTCTTATTTTCTTCTTCTATTCTCAATGACCACTATCATCCATTAACCTTTTTCCCCTCCCATTTAACCCCAGCAGTTCCTCTCTCTCAATTTTCAATTCTTCACAGCCAAAGTTTTGCAATCCTGTACATTTTGAAATGGCTTAGTATTTCTCAAAATGAATATGTAACCACATGGATCCCTGTGGTCACATCTGCTTACTGAGAAGATTCTTTTGTAATAGGAAAGCATATTGCATTTTTATTACAGTGATATAGGAAATTAATTGCTCTTGGTGTAGTTATTAAATGTGCTTTTACTTGTGGCAAAAGTTGGAAGTTACTTTGTATTTCCTTTCTTTGTCTTCATTATATATTCTTTCTTCTCTTTTTCTTTTTTCCTCTTTTCTTGCACATTTAATTCTTTTGTTTGTATTAGTTTTTACTTTATTTATTTGTCTGTCAAACTTTTATAGCCAGCCATTCCCCATAGGCAATTCTGTTCTGCACACAATATATACAACAGCCAATATAAAACAGGTAAAAATCTAAGAAAAACACACACAACTCCAAATCATAGTAATAAATAACATAAAAACAAAAATATTTATCATGGATGAAGGGAAGATAAGAATGAACTTTCTATCGCAATTAAAATTCTTAATAAAAGTTCAAAAAAGATAGGAAATGCAAAAAACTGAGGAATGGAAGTAAGATTTTGCAACAGCAAGGAAGAAATGGATGATGTGACAGAGGAAGAACTCAGAACTCAATTCTAGTTGCTTTAAATAATTTAAAACAAAGGATAAACTGATATACAGAAATCAAGAGTGAGTGGATGCATAAGAAACATAGAGAAACATAAAGAAAAATAGTGACCTCTGCCAGAATTTTCAAAATTATCAAATGGAATCCAACTTGGAGCTAATGAATAACAACTTTCTATTAATTGATCAGTTAATAGTGATCTTTGAACAATTAATAGTCAGAGAGATTAATTAAAAACCAACCTTTAGAAATATTTGATGAACTCACAAAGGAGAACCAGAATGAAAAAAGCCCTCCTGAAGTAATATATTTGAGCAAGTAAATCAGCTTAAAAGAAAGAATGAAAACCCTCTCCCGCAAGTTACTTTTTGTCTCAGCACAAACACTTCAAATTCCTTAGATGGGTAGATACAATAACCTGACTGTTGATTCCCATGAACTGTGCCTGAACAATGTTATGTTGTAGGTAGTTGAAAATGAAATAAATACAGGAAGATGATGCAATAGAAGATAACTAACAATGTGCTCTTTTACCAGCATTTATGTTGTCATGGTTATAATACTGTTTTGAAAGAAATTATCTACCTTCCTAACCATCGTGACTACAAGAGTGTCATGCTAACTTAAATCTTCAGTGCTACCACTGATGATCACCAGAACAGGCAAGGCTTCAAGTGCATTGTAATTAGTGTCATGTTGCTCTTTTGAAAATACCTTGAAGAGTCTCCTGCAGTCTCTCCAAAGCTGGGAAAAAACCCCAGATATTACAAAGGTTAGGAATATTAACAATCTAGTAGC
Organism: Laticauda colubrina; assembly: GCA_015471245.1. Taxonomy (NCBI): domain Eukaryota; kingdom Metazoa; phylum Chordata; class Lepidosauria; order Squamata; family Elapidae; genus Laticauda; species Laticauda colubrina. The sequence goes on along the minus strand of BLBF01000062.1, from coordinate 1,714,077 downwards.
AGCAGCAACAGAATCACTTAAAAAGTTCATAACAGCAGAGTAAAAATAATGAACAAGCCAGGGCAACCCTGATACCTAATTAAACAAAGTCTGAAGGTGGGACTGGTTCAAGATTTCCAGCTAACAAGAAAAGGAGTCTTCCTATTTCAAAACAATTTTGTGAGGAAATTCCAAAGGAACCTGCTAGACATGTTAGAAGTGATTGCTTGGATTTATTTAGAAGCAGACCAGTTATTCATTCCAACTGATTGTTCAGTACAACCAACTGCTGTGATGTACCACCCATCCTTAATAATAATGAATTAATACCAAAAACTAGGGGGCTGGATATCTTACGATAAGCATCTGAACCCCAAGGTAATGAGGTAGCAAAATCAGCTGGGAATAATGCTACAGTATACCCCTTCCATTTAAGTAAATAGCATACTTTATTCTGATACTCAACTGTTCTGTATTTCTTTTCTCATCCCCACACACCTATAAACATTCTCATCTTCACATACACACACACGTCTCTGTATTTTTTTACTTCTTCCCTCACTTTCTCATTACACATAAAGGTAGATTTGTAACTCTTTTACTCGCAGACTATAGCAGACCAGCTCTTGCCTTGCTCCTTCCCCACCCATGGCTACCACATCACTGCTATGCAGGCAGAATTGGAAACCGGCCAACCCAATCTCACATTTGCAGGTGCTCTTACTTCCTACAAGCGGCTTCTCACAAGGTGTAAGGAACAGAAGCAGAGCAGACAAAAAAAAAAAAAAAAGAGTCCAAAGGTGAATTCTTCAAAGGGGCAAACTCTTATAAATGTAGGCTATCCAGCCCATATTTAGGCATTTACCGTCTTACGTGCCAATTCAAATAATGCTATATTTGTCAAAGTTAGTATGGCACTCTTTTTTTTTCTTGTTGAATTTCTTGTTGAAGCAGTAGAAAGATATGAAAAGCAGGTCTTGGAGAAACTATAAATACAAGCAGATGGAAGATGTATTACACTAAAGCCTTCCAGAGTACATCATCATCATTCCTTCATAGCATAACAAAACTATTCTTGAACTTGAATTTAATTCTCATATAAGATTCTTATGTCCTGGCATATGTAAAATATTTTATGAGAATCCTATAATATTGTTATTTTCACTGGTATATTAGTCTTCATAAAAAAATGGCATTTGGTGTAGATTATTTCCTGATCTGATTTTCCCAATCTATTGTACTACAACACTCAGGACACTCTTTTCAAGCCATCTAATGATTAATATAGCATTGCCTCTTAAAAAAAATCTCTCATTGTTGAGGTTCATTTGAATTGTATATAATTGCTATCTTAGTCCCTAGTTTCAAGGCATTTGATTAAAAAAACCTTTTAGTTAAGGTTTAAATAAGTGGCACCCAAATTTACATACAATAAAATATCAAATTAAAAATAGAATTATTTCACCCGTAGACTGAATATTTATAGAGCCACATGTATAGGAAGCTAGTTTCACATAGCATATTTGCATGTGGATAATCTTTCTCTAATGCACAAACAGGATAGCCTAAATCCTTTATCAGCTGCTTCCGTTAAGGATGCTATTTAGGTCCTCAACTCTGCTAATAAGCACAAAAGAAACATATAAAGAGGCCATATGGGAGTTTTCTGTTTAGTTCAGCAACTTTGTTCCTAGCTCATCTATCAATCTTATTAACAGTTTCTCAGAGGTTCTTTCAAGTCTTTGGAGATCTGTGACAACTCAGTAGGACTGCTTAAATTTATGTTATCTTTTTGCTAGTGGATTAAAAAAGAAAAAAAAATCAAGTCTTTATTGTACAAGCAAGCTTGCTGGATTATCAATGTGCTGTTTTTATTTGTCCTTTAATAATTCTTGGATGATGTTTTTAATTTTGCTTTTATTTATTTTTAATTGTTTTTATCTTTGCTTTGCTAAACACATTAAACACCCTTCATTGTGGAGTTTTCTAAACAGAAAACTCCCATAAAACTCCTGTAACACAAATTAAGACTTTTAGACCCTGCTATTAAACACAATGTATTTTATTCACTAATACAAGAGTCCAGGTTGGAAAAAAGGCCCAAAGGCTAAATACTTGTAAAACTTTTATAATGGTTAGTGCTTGGGCAATGTTTAATAAAATCTGATCACACTCGGGTCTGGGGGAGGGGAGAAGCATCCAGGAATGCTTACAACTATCAGATCTAGACTACACAAACCTAAATAACCAATAGATATGGGAAAATTTACCTTTTACTGTCAAAGAATGGTTTTTCCTGGCTATAGCAGAATAGAAGTCGAAGTTCATCTGGGGCAATGTGCTTCTCTTAAGGTTCCAATGGTGTATTTTGTAACCATGTTCTCAGAAAAATGTCATCAGGAACAGATTTACATACTTTGTGTTCTGTCCAACTGTGTATCTATGTTTGATTGAACTTCGATCTAGCTTTTAAGTTTGAGAAATAAAATGCCCTTTGGACCCTACTGCAGCTTCAGGAAATTTTTAAAGAGAGTGGTACCTAATTGTAGTCAGGTACAGCCCCAACAATTTTCATAGAATTAACTATACTTTACTCTGGTTAGAATCTAGCCATCCACTTAAAATATTTTTTTGCATGCAAAGAAAAACTTCTTTGTTAGTTTGGCATGAAACATTCCAAAACTGAGTTTGCATGTGATGAGGAGAAAAAAGTCCAGGTTCTTCTTGGCAGAGTATAGAACTGGGTGTCAGACTAATATATAGAATTAATGCACACTGAAATGGAAAATATTGTATAAAGGTCCTTTTCTGTCCTTATGCTAGATCTACACTTTCTGTTTGCCTCATCTCCTGTGTGAATCATTCCCCTTTTTTGAATGCAAGATGAGATGATATCACACTCCACCCATACTCAGTTCCTTGCAAATATATCCTCATGACATTTTTCATCTCTGAGTGCATCTTAAGTCCTTGAGCAGTAAGTCTGATGAACTTCATCCAGTCCAGAAATATCTTCACTTCCCATCAGCTCTAATAGTTGGTTTCCCAAAGTGTTTTTTCCAAAAGGCAACTGGACTTTTTTAGTGTTTTTTTTTCCTTTGAAAATATTTCACTTCTCATCCAAGAAGCTTCTTCGGTTCTAACTAACTGATGGGGAATGAAAGGATTTATATTCTTTGTAGTCATCTGGTTGCTCACACTCTGAGGGTTGGTTGGTAGTTCTCCAAATGTTGAGGCCACTTGGAGGTTTATCTGTATCTTCAGAGTCAACCAAATCAAGTGGGTTCTGTATTTCTGTGGCAGGAACAACCAATAAGTCTTCCTTTCTTGGCTTTTTTTTTTTAAGGACTTGGACAATGGGAAAAGTCCAGATAATAGAGTTAAGAATTCCCCATCTGGTGAGATTAGGATATATTAAATTTCTCTCCTCCATATTTTTAATGTTGTAATATATAAGCATCTGTGTGGAAGTGACAAGATCAACAGATAAAATCCAATGATTCTATAAATAAATATATCTAGGCAGTAAAGGGATGTATTTACCAATATTTACTAAGTAATGTCAATCATTATTAAGTAATGTCAATCATTACCGTTGTGAGATGTCTACTGTCTTTCTATGTGATAAATAATGAAATTATTCTTTTTGATCTGGGAAAATGATTGAAACATAAAATATACATAAACATAGAGTTTGTTTTAATTGTGGTTTTATTTTTTAAAATAACTGCTATGGCTTACATATTGATGAAAGTCAAGTCCTTTCTTACACTTTTGGTATTGTGAAACTGATTTCAACATTTTGCCCTCACACTGAACTATGTATTATATGTAATTTATTTTGTTACTCATAAAATTTAGTTGGAGATCTCTCTCCCCCTCTCCCCCCCTCTCTCTCCCTACATTCCTCCATCCCTCTCTCTCCCCCCTTTCTCATTCTTTCCCATTAAAAATACTATATTGTTCAAATTCATTTACTTGCTAAACAATATTTATCTTATCTCTTGAATTTAAGGAGTGGACCAAAAGAGGAGTAAGCAGAAATTTCTGTTGTAATACCAACTCATTTTTTTTTATGCCAATAGCTTTTAGATCTGGTGTCAGTGAATAGCTTTAAGAAATACTTTAAATTTCTGGTCACAGTGGAAAAAAGTCTGAGCTACAAGGGGATGGTACATTTAAACCATTTTAACAATTCTGGTAAAAAGGAAGTATGAAAGGGGATCCTCAATGGTTCATATTTTCCTAAAAGACAGAAGCTATTTCTTTTAAGAAGTTTGAAATAAGAGAAAATATGCATCAATGGCTGGACTTTACTTTAGTCACAAGCAGTGGTAGGATTCAAAATTTTTTACTACTGGTTCTGTGGGTATGATTTGGTGGGTGTGGTGTGGCTTGGTGTGCATGGCAGGGGAAGGTTACTGCAAAATCCCATTCCCTCCCCACTCCACAAATCTGCTTTCCAGCTCCATTCTCTTGTGCAGGGCAACAAAAGAAGACCCAGCCGATCAGCTGGACTTGGGAGGCAGTCAGAGGTGGTATTTGCTGGTTCTCTGAACTACTCAAAATTTCTGCTACCAGTTCTCCAGAACTGTTCAGAACTGCTGAATACTAACTCTGGTCACAAATAATAGGTTTAAACTACTAAGTCTCTTATTTGAAATTTTAAACTTAAATTGAAACTTTAAACTTAAATGTATGCCAATATTTAATTACCCTAATTAAATGTTGGCATAAATTTAAGTTTAAAGTTTCAATTTAAGTTTAAAATGAAATCCAGAACCAACTCATCAACACGTTTTGTAAAATCATATACAATGAAAATAATCTACAGAATCTACTGAGTAGAATAGATCTTAAATAAAAAGTAATGTGATCTAATTATAATATATAGATTCTGGAGGAAAATAAATAATATGCTTCACATTCATGGGGGTATTTTGCTTTTGGAAACAAGGCAGGGGTGGGATGCTACCGGTTCTGCCCAGCTCTATAGAACCAGTAACTCTGAAAAGCAGCAGACACAGAACTGGTTCTGTGTCTGCTGCTTCTTTGGCTCACCCGCCCACCCAGGTTCTTACCTGACTTTTATTTCCTGCTTTTTCAACCACAGCTGCTTTGCGTGGCAGACCTGAGATGAAAAAGCAGTAAAAAATGCATTTTTCAAACGCTGCGCGCCCACACACAACACTTATCAGCTGTCCAGGAAGCACAGCTTTAGGTTTATTATACGGGTGTGCAGCGTAATCACTGAACTGGTAGTAACACCAGTTGAATCCCACTCCTGCAACAAGGGCCTGCTTATCCTCTATAATTCTATCCTATCTGGATGCCATTGTTTAGTATGATGTTCACTGTAAGGTTCACATGTCATTCACATGTCATTATGAATATCTTGAAACATGAAAATGGCATGAACACTCATATTTATACATTTCCATGTAGAACATGCCATTGAGAGAAAGAAAAATTGAGTATTATTTTTTTAAATAAAAATATTATTGTTGATAACTTTGGTTTTTCATCAGTTTCAAGATGCGGAACTCAACCACTGTGGTCTGTAACTTATGTTTCATTGCTCAGTATAGAAAAGAGGTGTCAGTCAAACTCAATTTCATTGAGGGCCACATCAGGGCTGTGTTTGACCTCGGGGGCCCCGGGGATGTGGCTAACTGGGTGGATGTGGCTGACTAAGTGGGAGTGGCCAGCTTGATGCCACTCCCCAAACTGCTGCATGTTTTCTCTTCACATTGAGTAGACTGGACTGAAGCCATGCTGGCCTAATTGGGTAGACCGGGCCAAAGCTTCCCTGGCTTTCCTCTTCACACTAGGTAGACCAGGCCGAAGCTTTGCTGGCCTGATCTTTCCTCTCTGCATTGGGTAGACTGGGCCAAAGCAAAGCAAGTAGATCAGGCTGAAGTGATGCAGGAAGACCAGGCCGAAGCAACATAGGTAGACTGGGACAGCCCCGCAGGCCAGATCTAACCACATCAGCCTGCAGGCCTTGAGTTTGATACCCCTGGTATAGAAAGTCTTATTCAACAACAATGGTTAAGCAAACCATATCTAAGTGTGAAGTGTAATCCAGCATGTGTGATATCAAGATTTTGAAGGCTGGAATAATCAGTCAATAATTGAATAAGTAACAGTGTATCAGTACTTGTCATCTACCCATCTTTTTGTTCCTAAACAATATATTCGCCAGAGACTGAATTATATATTAGATAACTGCGAGGGCTATCCACCAAATAGATTATGTTTTCATCTGTAGCAAGAAGGGGCAGAGCTAGCGTGGCCATCTTTGGTTTGTGTGTCCACAGCTTAGTCTGCATCTAGTCGTGCTAGTTCGTGTTGTTGCCTGTTATTTCACAGCAAACGTTTGAAATGTGTGCTGCAATTGAAAATCCGACGAGTTGTGAGGTGCGATCAGTGATAAAGTTTTTGTTGGCAAAAAACCATAAACCAACTGAAATTTTTCGGCAACTGTGTGAAGTGTACGGGGACAACATCATAACTCAAGGTGGAGTGCGCCAATGGTGCATTAAGTTTCAAAATGGATGTAACGTTCATGATGAACAGCAGAGTGGATGTCTGAGTATTGTGACTGATGAACTGGTTGTGAAAGTCGATGACAAGATTCATGAAAACCGCTGCTTCACAGTAACGGAACTTTTGCTTAGTTTTCCACAAATTTCACGCAGTTTGTTGCATGAAATTGTTACACAAAAGCTAGGCTACCACAAATTTTGTGCAAGATTTTGTGCCAAAAATCCTGACAGAAAACCACAAGAGTCAGCGTATGGCTGCATCATTGACATTTCTGTACTCTTACAACAAAGATGGAGATTCATTTCTTGATTGAATCATAACTGGAGATGAGACTTGGGTCAAACATGTGAATAGCGACACCAAATTGCAGTCTTTGGAGTGGGGGCACACAAATTCCCCCCAAAAACCAAGAAAATGTTTGCAAACATTCTCTGCAAGGAAGATTATGGTGACTGTTTTTTGGGATAGGCAAGTTATGCTTCTTATCGATTTTCTGGAACATGGTGCAACAATAAACTCTGTGAGGTATTGTGAAACGTTGTAAAAACTGAGAAAAGCAATTCAGAACAAGTGTAGAGGAAAGTTAAGCTCAAAAATTTTGTTTTTGCATGACAATGCCTGACCACACACAGCAAATCGCACTCGAGAAGTCCTGAATGCTTTCAAGTGGGAGATTTTTCCTCATCCGCCCTACAGCCCCGATCTTGCACCAAGTGACTACCACTTGTTTCTGGGGATGAAGACCTGGCTTGGAACACAGCACTTTGACAACGAGGCGGAACTGCGGGTAGGTGTGACTGACTGGCTCAAATATCAGGCGGCTGAATTTTATGACAATGGAATTACAAAGCTTGTTCACCGCTATGATAAGTGCCTCAATATGTTCGGTGAATATGTTGAAAATGATATTCATATGTCACTTTCAAGTGTATATAATAAAAAATTTTTCCTACACTTCATTTTTTTTCTATTGCAAAACGTAATCTAATTTGTGGATAGCCCTCGTATAATAACAAAGAAAATTAAAGGGTTAGAGTTAGTCAGAATATTCTAACTGAATCAATTAATATCAAGCATACATTATTACCAGTGGTGGTATTCCATTTTTTTTACTAGCGGTTCTGTGGGCGTGACTTGGTGGGTGTGGCAGCGGAAGGATACTGTAAAATCCCCATTCCCTCCCCATCCCACTAACCTGCTTTCCAGCTCCGTTCTCTGTGCAGGGCAACAAAAGAAGACTCAGCTGATCAGCTGAGACTTGGGAGGCAGAGAATAGATGGGGATGGGGCCAGTCAGAACTACTCAAAATTTCCGCTACCGGTTCTCCAGAACCTGTCAGAACTGGCTGAATACCACCTCTGATTATTACATATTTTCCACTGTTAAGTAGTATGCACATTCAAGACATATATGTTGTTTTTGATTTCTATAGCTTGGAAAGAAGAGAGATAATAGTTTTTCCAAGATTTAAAAATAGGTTGGAAAGATTTTTCTTATTACCAGCAGTTTGCATTCAGAAACAGGTTGGATGAAGACAAGTGACTGAAAAGTTCTGTGGATTCTCATTTATGCAAAGTTGGGAAAGGCCAAAAATCCAAGCAATTTTTTGGAAGTTAAAAAACAGTAAAATATATTATTCAGAAAATGTTTCTAGGTCATCATGAAAAAAAGCCCCGCTATTAGCCCTTTAGTGCCATCTACTGGTGCCTAGAGATACCATAACACTTAATGCCAGTAAATGTAAAAACAAAGCTGGGAAATTTATTGAGGGCCATATTCCTTGAGCATATTTACTAAAGACACTGAGCCTCTGTAGTAGATTAACAATCTCAAGGCTGAAAAACACTGGTCTAAAACAACCCACAATAATCCAGTACTATTGCATCTCTAACAGATGTTTATCCAGCCTCCACTTAAATACTTACAGTATTCAAGTACATGAGATTCCACCATAACTTGAAACACTCTGTTATATGATTACTGTTAGGTAATTTTTCATGACATCCAACAGGAATCTTCTTCCTTAAACTCCTTGTTTCTTGTCCTGTCTTCTATGTAGAACACAGAACAATTCTGCTTTGACTTCTACATGAAAACCCTTTCAGACTCTTAAATACATCTACTGTTCCCCATATCTCCACATTAAAGGCACTGACCATCTCACATGTATCATAAGGCATTTTGCTCTTATTCCTGGATTAAACTGATAGCATCATTCTGGAATATCACTTATTGATTGCACCGCAGTTTAAACAAAATTGGAATGTTCATGATCTCTAGTGGAAATCTGGAGATAAGATCTGATGAGTGCTTGCTTTCATTCCATCAGCTGAATTATATATTGAACTGAAAGAATTTGCTACTTGACTGAAAGTTTAGCAAACTTCATGAAAGAACAGAGCATCTCCAAGATGCAGTTTCAGTTAGATCTTCCTGCACGAAAACACCTCCAAATCGCAGAAAGGTTGGTGGTGCAGCTTAGGAAATCTTACACTTGGAAGGCATTGGTCCTTACAACAGATCTCCATTAGACAGTCACATTACTTAGTGGGATATACTATTTCATTTCAAAAAATAATAAAATATTCATTGTGCAAAACACTTTTCACAACTGTTTCAATCAGCTGGCAGGACTGCCTTTCCCTGAGGACATGTGTCCATGCCACCAGATTGGGTAAGGTAGGGCACTCTTCATGTTCCTTTCTTTAAATGCTGTCATTTTACGACATCAAGGAAACATAGTTCTGCCCTGTGGAATAACCTTCCCACTGAAGTCTGATTCTGGCAGTTTCTTATCCTTTCAACCTTCCAAATAGCACTTAAGACCTGGCTTTCGCCCAAATGCTGCCATAGAATGAGATTGGCATGGGAGAAGTGTGTTGTGAACTGCTTTGGAAGGCTTAACTGTTGCATCGGTTTTTTTCTTTTCTTTTTTGGCTTTACTGCTTTTGCTTTAATGTTTGTATATATCATTTGCATCCTTGGAATGTTATTGGGGTAGAGCAGGGGTCTTCAAACTTGACAGCTGTAAGACTTGTGGACTTCAACCCCCAGAATTCCTCCTCCAGTCATGTTAGCTCAGAAATTCTGGGAGTTGAAGTCCACAAGTCTTAAACTTGCCAAGTTTGAAGACCCTTGGGGTAGAGTTTAGTTTAAGATGGGCAGCCTTATACATATTTTAAATAAATAAATACTGATATATAAACTGTCATGCTCCTGATGGTCATTTGGGGATCCTTGGCAGAGGAGGCTAGATTGGATCATGCTGACGTACCAAGAAATAATAAAAAGCTATTCTAACAGGAGTAGTACTAATCAAATAGTAGTACTAATCAAACAGGAGTAGTAACAATCAAAATAAAGATTAATACAAGAGCCAGTACAACTGGAAAACCATTCAAATCAAATCTGGTTTTTCAAGAGTTAAAGGGGGGGGGGGAACATAAGAAAACAACGGTAAATTTAATTTTACAAGTAATCAATATGGAACTTGTTTGCACTTACCATTTTATTTTAGATTAGGATGATGTGGGCACAGCAATCAGACTGGGTTTGATATTTTAGGTAGCTTGGCATATTTAGCATCTCTGCTAACTGTTATTCCCATAAGTGCCTCAAAATACTGTTATTTGGCAGTATTGGGGATATAGCTACTCAAGAAAATCTGCCATGAAACACAGGTCTTGAATAGTGGGACAAGATCTGGACTTAAAGCAGATATCAAGACTTTGGGGGCTTGCTTCGTCCCCAAGGATACCAGTTCTAGCTATGGGGAAAGATTGAAATGTGGGAAACAAAGGTTGCAGAAATAAGCAGGTAAACTGTGACTCTGTTGTGCTGAAAATAGAGACTGTATCTCTTGGCAAGAGTGAGGTAAAGAAGCACAGAGTGTTTATCTAGCAGGAAGTTGATTGTTACAGCCTAATATTCAGCATTTGAGAAGCTGTCACAAAGAGGAAACGATCAATTTATTTTCCAAAGCACCAGAGGGCAGAACAAGAAACAATGGATGGAAACTAATCAAAGAGAGAAGCCACCTGGAATTGAGGAGGAACTTCCTAACAGTGAGGACAATTAACCAGTGGAACACTTTGCCTTCAGATGTTGTGGGTGCTTCATCACTGGATGTTTTTAAGAAGAGACTGGACTGTCATTTGTCTGAAATGGTATAAGATCTCCTGCTTGAGCAAGGGGATGTACTAGAACAGTGATGGCGAACCTTTTTGATGTGGTATGCTGAAACCGTGCAAACACCTTCAATGCAATGCACCCCACCACCGCTACACATGCATGTGAAACACCCCTGCCCTGCTCCCTTGCCTGCACAGTGCATGTGCATGCCTCCCAGCTGATTTTCAGCCCATTTTAGGCCATTTTTACCCTCCTGGGGGCTTGAGGGAAGCCTCTGCAGCCTCGGGAGGCTGAAAAACAGGCCCATTTCAGCACTTCCAGTATTTCCGGAAGGCCCATTTTTGGGACTCCCGAGGCTGCAGAGGCTTACCTTGAGCCTCTGGGAGGGCAAAAATGGTCTCAAACAGGCCAAAAATCAGGTAAGTTTGCCTGGGGCTCATGTGCCCGCACAAATGGCTATGCGTGCCACCTGTGGCACAGGTGGCATAGATTCATCATCACAAGACTAGAAGATCTCCAAGGACCCTTCTAGCTCTATTCTGATTCTAAGTTGCAAGGAGGTGCTTACTGAATAACCCACAGCACAGGAACAGGAACGATTGCCATCACTAAGCAATGCAGTCACATGGCATTGCACTTTATGACCTCTTTAGTGATGGAGATTCTGCTCCCAATTGCCATTGTATCTATATATGTTTTCTTTTCTTTTGTTTTTCTCTATTTACTTTATTTCACTTAGTTTTATATTTATATCTTTTATCACTCTTTCCTTTTCTATAACTTTACATGATATGGTTGTTTTTTATTATTGTAAAACTTTTATTAAAAATTGTTTTTAAAAGTAGAAGAGACAATCCTATATATTTCTTGAACTGGTCAGAAGAAAGACACTAGGATCTTGAACAAGAAAGTACAGTATTTTGTTGAAAAAAAAAAAAAAACCACGTCCATTCACTTTTGGTTGATGTCATAATCTTTTCTGTCCATGTAGATATGAATAAAATCAAAGCTCCTGTTTTTTTTTTTAAAAAAAAACACATATTTCCAATTACATTTGGGACTGGACAGGGTAGCACAGCTAGAATTAAAAACAACTCTTACCTCAAGTAGTACTTGAGGATATTGCTTATTATCAATTTTGATGCAGTCACTAGGTGGCAGCATTAGTGAATGAAATTTTTTACCTAACCAAAAAGAATCAGAAGACCCTGTCACACTGGCTGACGGATGCAAAACGTTTGTAAAAAGGACACAGCGGACGAGCAAAATGTTCCATCCATTGTTATCTACTATCAAAAGTGCCCCGAATTTGCATAACCAGAGCGGACAACACAGAAAGGAACGGACTGGGGAGGACGTAGGGCGGATGGAAAGCGGATGCTCCACGGAAGGCTAGCGGATGGAAGCGGATGGAAGCCAATGGCACATCCGCAAGGCTTCCGGGGGAGCACAGCAAAGCGGACGCGGAACAGAAAGAGCGGATGCAGAGCGGATGCCGAGTGGATGAAGCGGATGCAGAGCGGAAGCCTAGCGGATGCCTAACGGATGCCTAGCGGATGCCTAGCATTCACTGTGCATGCGGGGAGGATGCATTACATCAGCCCCGCGAATATAAAGGGAAGCAGCTCGCAAGCAGGTCACCATTCAGAGGAAAGACCTGCTTCCAGACACAGCTTGCCAGCCAGCCAGCCAGCCAGCAACCAACAACCATGGGGAAGAAACGGAAGCCTCTGCCATCTGCTGCCAACCCTGGCAAAAGGGACAGGGCCACCCTCCCACCTTCTGGCACTGACTCTGCTTCTGCTGGGGCTTCTGCTGCCCGGGCTCGCTCTTCTGGTGCTGGTGCTTCTGCTGATGCTGCTTCTGGAGGTGGTGCTTCTGCTGATGCTGCTTCTGGTGTGGTGCTTCTGCTGGTGCTTACTCTGTTGGCACTGCTCCTGGTGCTGGTGCTTCTGCTGGCGCTTACTCTGCTGGCACTGCTCCTGGTGCTGTGCTTCTGCTGGTGCTTACTCTGCTGGCACTGCTCCTGGTGCTGGTGCTTCTGCTGGTGCTTACTCTGCTGGCACTGCTCCTGGTCCTGCTGGTCCTGCTGGTGCTTACTCTGCTGGCGCTGCTCCTGGTCCTGCTGGTGCTCCTGGTCCTGCTGGTGCCCCTGGTCCTGCTGGTCCTGCTCCTGGTCCTGCTGGTGCTGCTGGTGCTGCTGGTCCTGCTGGTGCTGCTGCTGGTGGTAGTGCTGCTGCTGCTGCTGGTCCTGCTTTTGCTGCTACTGTTGTTGCTGCTGTTGCTGCTGAGGGTGGTGTGGAGGAGCAGCCCCTAAAACCTCGAAGCCCTTCTGATGAGGGCCCATATGGCCCTGCCAAAGGGAGGAAGAGGCAGATGCGTGAACGGGAGAGGAGGCAATACACAATCGAAGAAGAACATGAGGAGGAGGTGCTGGAGTGGCTGAGGGAGAATGAATATCTTTGGCGGAAGGGACACAGGCTCTCTCAAGACACCAAGAGGAAGCAGGCTGCTTGGAGAGAGAAGGTGGAGAGCCTGGGCTACACTTCGGAGGTGCTCCTCGGCTGGTGGAAGCACATGCACACCTGGTACGGGAAGCTGCACCTCAAGAAATCTGGCCAGGCCGCAGTCAAGCTGACGGACTGGGAGACCTATGTGATGGCCAAGTGCAGCTTCTTGGAGGGTGAGATCCACCACCGAGGAGCAGCCCCTCTCACAACCCTCTCTCTCAGGCAGCCTGCTGAGAGCCAGGCCTCTTCTGGCAAAGAGTCAGCTCCTGTGTCCAGGCAGGTATCTGTGGAGCGTGCCACGACGGAGACCCCCCCGACAGCTGTACTACCCCTGGTGGAGTGCGTGGAGGACCCCCTGACACAGTGGGAGAAAGGAGACGGCACTTCCACCACAGCCCAACCCACATCCACCCACAGCTCCACCTCCACAGAAAGGCAGAGAGGCAGACCGGAGGGGCAGAGCTACACTGTCCTGCTGGAGATAAGAGACACCATCAGGAGCAGAGAAGATCTCCTCTCTAAGCTGGTACACATCGATGCCCCATCCTCCAACTGCAAGCCCTTCCTCACCTACGTCAACCAGACCCTCATGAACATGTCGGAACCCCAGTACCAGGTGGTGAAGGACAGGATCACCAATCTTCTTCACAACCCTCCAGACCAGGATGAACCTGCTCCCACCCAGTCCAGGCCTGCTCCTCCACCCCAGGTGATGTCACTGCCCTTCCAAGGCTTTCCACAGGCCCTCACCTACCAAGACTACGGCCACCAGGAGGTCCAGCAGCACAGGCATCCCTTCCCAGTCCAGGCACAGGTACATCAGGTGCCACCGGTGCCACTGATGCCACGGATGCTACCCATGCCACCAATGCCAGCCACGCCACAGATGCCACCCATGCCACCGATTCCACTGACACCAGTCCTCACCCAGCTGCAGACCAGACATCCCCACTACACTGCTCCTTCCTCCACCCCACAGCCAAGCCCAGCCTCAGTACATCTGTCATCGGTATTGGGGCTGACACCCCATGTCATGGAGGAAGGGACTCTCAACATCACGGGGCTGAGCCAGCTCTCTGAAAGCTTCCTCAGCACACTGTCCTCTGTTGTCCTCTTGGGGCTATGCACCCCAGTGGTGCCTCAGACCAGCACTCCAGCAGTAGCCACTTCCACAGCACCTGGACCCTTCACCCCTGAGACTGGGCACGCCTCAGAGTGACTGAGAAGAGTGCCAGAGACTGGGTGGCTACCTGTTGACTTTATTTTTGCTTGGGACACTTGACTTGGGTCATTTTTCTTTTACAGCCTGTTATTAATGATTGGTGGAAACTTTTAGAAATGGTTTAAGCCTTTGCATGCTTGTGGGATGGGTAAGGATAGCAGTGGGATGGGCAGGGATACCTTTGGGATGGGTGATAGCTGTGGGATAGATAAACCTCCAGTGCAAATATAGTCGGACTGTATGGTCCACCCTCCCAGGTGCCACACCTATGGCCCTTTATTATCAATAACAATGTAATCATTCATCAACACATGTCAACATAAACACAACTCTTTATTAAATGCCCTGTTCATTGTAGGCCCACTCAACATACATGGCCCAATCTCATCAGTGTGATGAGACAGGCTGAAGGAAGCATCCATTAATCATCTATCATCCTGTCTTGCCACTCCACTGCTCCAGCTGGGGAGTTGCACCAGTGTCTCAGGAGGTTGCGCTGCTTCTTCCCTTCACGTGAGGCTCTGTTGGGGCCTTGCACATCCTCAGTGTCTATCAGGTTTCGCCCTTGCCTCCATTCACCAGGCTTCATGTCCCCATTGCCTTGTTGGAGGTCCACGAGCCTGTTCTGCAAGACTGGGTAGCGGGTGCGCATGAGATTGTGCAGGATACAGCAAGCTTCCACGATCCTCCTCACGGTCTCTGGGCAATGCTGCATGGTGTTGAGAAGTACATGGAACCTGTTGGCCAGAATGCCAAAGGCATTCTCCACCACCCGCCTTGCCTTGGACAGCCTGTAGTTGAAGATCCTCTCTTCACGGGTGAGGAGTCTGGAAGTGTAGGGCTTCATGAGGTAGGTTCTGAGGGAGAAGGCATCATCCCCCACGATGAAGTAGGGCACATCTTGCGTGTCGTTGGGCAGGGGGTCTGGATCTGGGAAGCCCATGATGAGGTTGCATTCCAGCCCCTCCTTGAGGTGACTGGCGTTGTATACCTGGGCATCTGAAGCTGACCCATTGCCTGAAGCATCGATGTACATGAACTTGTAGTCAGCATCGACCATGGCGAAGAGGATGATGCTGAAGAAGCCCTTGTAGTTGAAATAAGTGGACCCTGACTTGGCTGGAGCTTTGCAGGCCACGTGCTTGCCACCTATGGCTCCAACAGTGTGGGGGAAGTTCCACTTCTGATACCACAGCTCTGCAACTTTCTTCCAGCCTTCTTCAGTGGAGGGACACTGGAGGAGCTCCTCCAGGTATTCTTTGATGATGGCCTGCACCACTTCTCTGACCACAATGCTGATGGTGTTGTGTGGCACCCTCCAGCCATACTGCATGCTCCTGTATGTGGTCCCTGAGTCCAGGTGGTGCAGAGTCAGTGCCACCTTGAGCCCAGGGTCCAGGCTGGGCTGGAAGTTGGTGTTTGCCTTGGTCAACCTGGGTCTCAGCTGCTCCACAACTTCGTCAAACATGGCTGGCGGCATCCTCATGAAGTTCTGGAATGCATGAGGGTCTTCGTTCCTCAGCTACACCATCAGCTTGTTGTACAGTCCGTACTCTGCTCTTCTCCCAATCCATCTTCGGACCCAGACGCTTCTTGGCCGCCTCCTTTTCTTCCCATAGAACAGTTGAAAGAACCTGTAGATGGCTTCGCACTGTTGCAGAACGATGGTGGCTACCAAAAGGACTGTGTTCCGACCCATGGTGGACATGACTGGATGCTGTGGAAGAGCAAGAGCCAGATGAAGGCTACAGAGGTCTGCACAACAGGGCTGCTGGTCTGAAAGTGAGATCCAGGTGAGTTCCTCCCCCTTTTTATAGGCAATATAGGTTTTCCACTAGGTCTCCTTTTGCATCCTCTAGGCATCCTCTAGACATCCTTAATATCCGAGATAGGTCCCCTCTGCGAATGTTTTTTCCATTTTAAATGCTTTGTATGTGAGCTGCATCCGCTTTCATCCTTTCTCTGTCCATGCTAATAACGCTGCACATCTGTTCCGCATCCGTTTTGCTTCCTCCCTGTGTCCGTTTTCCGCTGGAGCAGATTTGAGTTGCCTGGATGTGCAGCGGATGCCTAGTCGATATCGCGGACGCGTAACGGATGACGACGGATGTAGAACGGATGTTCCCCGTATGCGTTACGGATGCAGAACGGACGCATTGGATACATTTTCCGCTCAAAAAGTTTTGAGCAGCAGTTTCCATCCGTTGGTGCAGTGTGACATGGGCTTTATTAAGCAATCTTATTACAGTAAGAAAAAGGAGTAACTATATCCAGGTCATAATTAGTTATTTATTGTAGTTAATTCAAGTAACTAATTTTATTTGTTAGTTTAAACAAATAACTAATACACTAATATTATGAGGACCCTGCTATTATCACACATAAGACTTATATGGAGCTTTACAGATTCTGGATATTTATTAAAAGCAAACATCTAGGTGACCCACAATGTCATGCCCCTGTTGGAGTCTGAATCCAATGAGGAAGCTGAACAGCTGACAGGGAGTGGGAGTGTGAATCCGTTAGCTGTGGAGGAAACTGGGGAAGGGGAAAGGCTGGCTAGGCAGAGCAGGGAAGGGGTAGAACAAGGGAAAGGGAATTCATAGGAAGACCCAGGCCCACTCCCTCTTCCTCCTAAGGCACTCAGGGAGGAACCGAGAAGAGAGCAATGTAGGTTGCATGGCTTACAGGGGAGGAAAGGGCCCTGATTCCCTTCATAAGCTGCAGCTAGGAACACAGTTTATAAAAAAGACAAGCTGTGTGCAGCAGGCTGTTGGGAGCAAACGTAACTTTATTGTCATGGCTTATCTGTATTGTCATGGCTTATCTGTATTCCTGGCGTCTTTCCAACTGTGTGAGTTTTGCCGTGCTTTCAAATCTGAAATTCTTGTTCCTGCCCTGCCAAACTAATACTTTAGTTTGGCTTGTTTGGACTTTAAGTTATAGTTTGTGTTTACCCTGTTTTGGACTGAATTTTCTGCAGTAGAAGGCTGTTCCTGGGAGAGTTTTTCTCCAGCCAGAAGGTAACCTGGATATTTGGGGAAAAGTTGGAGATAATAAAGGGACTCTTATTAATTATCTGACTGTGTCGCTTTTGCACCACACACAGGGTAATCACACACAAGTTCTGATAAGAAATGGGAAATAAGCTTATTTTACATTTACATTTTATGGTAAATATGTGATCAATTGTTTCAACCATATATGGCTCATATGGACTAGGTAGTTCCTTATAAGGAGTCTTATAAGTAAAATAGAAACCAGTACAGATCATCTTTTGGTTGTGACAGCAATTGGCACCAGAATTTCCATTCCAATTGATCTGATTGTAAAGTATGAAGTCATGTGATCACAACACTTAGCAATAGCAATCCTAATCTGCTTTGTTGTAGCTGCCCCCCTGCTCTCTGCCACTTTTCTGGATCATGGAATACAGTTTCTTGGATGTTACTTTAGAGTTTCATCACTATTTAAATTTATTTATCAAGATGACTCATGTTGTTCTTTGTAAGAGACTACCATCAATTTAGGAGGCTGCACAATCCTTTTCTGGATCATTTTAGGTACAGAAACTCAGACAATTGTCTGACATTCATTTATCATCCTCTAATTATCTGCAGTCCATGAACAATCAGAGAAGATGGTTCCTATACATTGTAGCAGGTTTAATTCCATAATTTTGTGATTCAATTAACCAGTTGCAGCCTGAAATTAGACTGGCCACATATGGGTTTATCACTACATTTTTATTTAAAAACAGATTCTGTAAAGTAAATAAATACATACACACATACAATAAATGGTATTTAGGTCAGTGACCATTTCATAACTGTTCAAATACATTTAACCCTGTCTTCTCAAAATGTACCCAAAATGGATAGCAGAAAAATAAAAGATGTGATGCAACAAAAAATACTTTCTATTTGCAGTTGTGGTTCCATCCTTATAGTTACTGGGAGTTATGGTGCAACAAAATTCTTCTCACCCTGATTTAATTATTTAAGTTAGGGCACATATATAATTCAGCAAAAATTTACAAGTAGAATAATCATGCTGGAAAGGATAGGTAATAGAAGCATGAATTCAGGTAACTGTACTGTAATTAAAATGCAACATTAGTTCACATAAATCAGTCATGCACTATAGCGGTTCTTTTGACTTAGATATTAATACTGTTCTAGAAGAATTTCTTTTTTGTATGCACCTTTGTTCTTTTGATCTAGTAACGGTTTGGAAAATTATGGAAATAGATATTTAAATATTTACAACTATAATACTGATACTATAAAACAGAAAAGATACCTGCCAATATGTCCTAACCCAACTCCCCAAAACAACAAGCATACTGTTTTTTACTAATGTAAAAAACTCATAGCGGAAGTCCTGGAAGGTGCACTTGCTCTTTTTCCAGAAAAAGACACACACTCTCACACATATGTTCCGAAGGTGCACCTGACTCTCAGTGCTATAGATTCTAAGAATGAATTCCGATATAATTCCAGACAGGATTCAGAAGTTTGGACTATCAGTGGCTGACCAACAGGGAGAAGAATAGTTGTCTG
This sequence comes from Laticauda colubrina, assembly GCA_015471245.1. Classification (NCBI taxonomy): domain Eukaryota; kingdom Metazoa; phylum Chordata; class Lepidosauria; order Squamata; family Elapidae; genus Laticauda; species Laticauda colubrina. Next base: position 1,695,124 of record BLBF01000062.1, on the reverse strand, counting down.
CCACACCTATTCATCCCCGACCCCTGCCTTTTATCTCCAGAGCTAGGGTGGGGCTTAGCTAGCAGTGATAGCTCTTCTATCCTGAGGAACAGCCCATAGTTTTCCACTACTTTCCTCTGCCTTTTGCACATCTGCGCATCAGGCACAGGATGCAGCTTTTCCTCCTCTTCCTCATCAGCCACCTCCGGACCTGGGGTATGTTGACTCTCCATCTGGAGGCTGATGGATGGCCCAGGCTCCACCTTTGTCTCTATTTCTGACAGCTCCATTCCATCTTCCCCCTCGGAGCTCTCAAATTGCTTTGATACTGGGCCCAACTCCCACTACGCCTCCTCATCTAATTCAGCTGCTGGAGTGGCCGGACGCCAACAGGCCACAACACAATAGGACTGGCCTGCCCCCCATGTTCTGATGGTATAGGTCTATGGTAGACCCATCAACCAAGGAATTTCACCTGGCAGGGTCCAGGAAAAGCGCCTTTTCTGCCATGATTCCTGCCCTTAGGAACAACCTGCTATTGGATGTGAGGTTTGCTTCTCCCTTCTGGCCTTCAAAAGGGCTTTAAGACCTGGCTCTGCCAGCTGGCATGATACCCTAATGGGGACATTTTAGTTTGGAGATGATTGATGCAGTGAGAGAGGAAAGCAACACACCCTCTCCACCTGACCCCTTGGTTTTTAGTCTATTTAATTCTTGTATTATGATTTTAATAGATCTTACATTTAGAATTGTTTTTATACATTGATTTTTTTATTGCATTGTATGCCACCCAGAGTCACTCTGAATAGCAAGATGGGTCACATATAAATTTAATAAACAAATAAATGCCATTTTCATCAATAATGCAATAGTTTAATGAATTCACTCCCTTTCTATATTTCAATAAACAATTTCTACTGGAATGTCATTAGAAGAACAGTTCAGAAATTTCGATTAAACCATTGATTTAAGGAGCCTATTGGAGAAAAGGTGATTGATAAAATTAAAAGCCCCTTAAATAGCAAATGAAAATTTCAAGCCTTTCAATTTTCCAACTTCCAATTTTATTTTACTTTTAAATTTTTTTCTGCCTGCACATTTCATATGGCTAAAGTAAAATGAACAACCTTTTGGATTACCTGCCTATTTCATAACTGAAGGGGACAAGACTGAAATGTTTGATTTCTTTTTCAGAAGTTGGGGTGTCAAGAGTTTGTTTTAATGCAAAATTCTGAGCTGGTGTAAGATGAATCAGATTTTCCTACACAAAAATCTTGTGTCACAATGCAACACATTTCTTTTTGTCAAAATAAATCAATAAGGTGATTTGCCATATGGCTTTGCTTCATTAAAGTGAAGCATCCTCTTGTATTTCTGGTGTTTCTCTCCTGCCAAATGGCATTAAAAATTGTGTAAAATTGATGACTTGTGACTGAATGCTTGAGGGGCTGCAGTTCACTCTGTTGTGGAAGAATGGCAACTGCCCTAATAGAAAAAGGAAAGGTATAAAAGAAACATGTAGACACCAGACTAAAAGACATTGATGAGAGTCACCAGGTTGATGAGTCACCAGGTTGAGAGTCACCAGACATTGATGAGAGTCACTAGGAATCTTTCTGAAATCAGGTTGTCAAGAAAAGGAGCAAGAAAGAGACAATTTTGGGAAAGGTAGTTGCTCAATTCAAACATCATAATGAGCCATTATTACTAAGTAAACCACAAGTGGCTGTGTTGATATAGCATACTCAGCCAGCAGAGTTTCCAAACTACAGTGGTTGGTTTCATATAATATGAAAAATCCAAACAAAGTTTAGGCATAATTATTTTGAGAACTAGGATCAAGTGTAAAGTTATAGAATTCTGTAATTGTACAGAGATATAAAATCAATTTTAAAAATTCTAAGGAAAAATTAGCAAAAGCAGGTATATACAATTTTAGTAGCAGGATTTAGTCAACTTATTGCTAAAGAATCAGTCCAAGAGTTATGGAATCAATTATAAATCAATCCATCATCCTCTACTTAAAGACAAACAACTTGCTACCTAACAAGCAGTTTGGTTTTAGAAAAAAAATTATCCTGTAATCTGCAACTCCTACACTGTAGAAACATTGGGACCACACATCTTGACCAGGATAAAGCAATAGATGCAATTTACATAAACTTCTGTAAAGCCTTTGATACAGTGATACACGACAAACTACTGTTGAAATTAAGTTCTTACAGCATCTCCAGATCCCTACAAAAGTGGATTGCCGTGTTCCTGTCCAACAGGCAACAAATAGTCAAAATAGGGAGGACCCTATGAAATCTGGCATCAGTTAACTGCAGTGTCCTCCAAGGCAGCATTTTAGAACAGGGGACGCCAACCTTTTAGCCGTCAGGGACCACCAAACTCATAATTTTAAATCCCATGGACCAGAGACCCTAGGAAAATCCCCAAAAAGTCTTCAGGAAAATTCCCCACCGATCAATCATTCTTTATTTAGGATCGCAAGATACCCTTCTCCAGCTCCATTCTCGAGGTGGGGGGGGAGAGAGACTTTTGCTTTCATGCAAGGAAAGCAGCAGAAGCAGCAAAAGTCTTTCTCTCCCCCAAACTCCACCAGAAACGAGCCTTTGTGAATGACTTGTTGCACTGGTGCAGCCTCTTGGAGCAGAATGCCTTGCAGGATTCCAAAGACTCACTTCTGGCAGTTTGGGGGAGAGAAAGAAAGAATTTTGCTGCTTTCCTTGCATGCAGCCAAAAGCAGAAGAAGAAGTGGAAAGAAACAGCCCAGTGCCCAGGCCAGGCGCGTGGAGCGAGTGGGGCTAGTTCCCCCCTCTGCCTTTTTCCTCCTCCCCTCATTACGTCGTGTTGTTTGCAATGCAAGCAACGCAAGCCTTGTGTTCCCACGGGCCATGTGGGTAGTCCTCCCTCTCAAGTACTCTCTAGCTTCCAAGCTTAAGTCAGTTGGAGCCTGCTGACACCATCATTGTCATAAATTGTGATTTAAACCCTTTGCTGTCATTTCCTTCCTGTACCTCATTTTATAGCAGCTCCATAATTTATTCTGGCAGGTGGCATGACCTGTCTTCTGGGCGGGGGGGAGTGTTCCCATGCAGCTTGGATTAATTGCTTTGGGGATGACATTTCTCTGCAGACTACCAAATTTTTCTTGCAGACCACTAGTGCTCCCTGGCCCACTGGTTGGCAACTACTGTTTTAGGACACACACTCTTTCTGCTTTATATCAATGACCTATGCGATCATATTAAAAGCAGCTGTGTCCTCTTCACTGATGATGTAAAATTATTTAACACCACTGACAATGCTGCTGCCCTATAAAGCGAGCTTAACTATATGGCAGAATGGTCACGCATTTGGCAACTCCAAATCTCAACTAATAAACATTCTGTCCTGCACATTGGCAAAAAAAATCAGAACACCAAATACAAGCTGGTCAGAAACAATCTTGTAGAAGACTCTCACTTTGTCAAGGACCTAGGAGTACTCATCTCAAACTATCTAAGCCCCAGAGCTCACTGTAACAGCATTGCCAAAAAAGCATTAAGAGTTGTTATCCTAATCTTGTGAAGCTTCTTCTCTGGTAACATTATATTGCTAACTAGGGCATACAAAACCTTTGCCAGACCAATTCTTGAATACAGCTCATCCGCCTGGAATCCACACTGTATATTGGACATTAACACAATTGAATGGGTCCAGAGGTATTTCACGAGAAGAGTTCTCTACTCCTCTACTCACAATAGAATCCCTTAGGCTTGAAATTCTGGGCTTGGAACAATCTGGAATTGCACCACCTGCAGTCCAATCTAAGCATAGTACATAAAATTGTCTACTACAATGCTTTACTTGTCAATGACTTCTTCAGCTTCAACCACAATAATACACAGACAAACAATCAATACAAACTCAAGGTAAACTGTTTCACTTGATTGTAAAAAATACAACTTTAGCAATAGAGTGGTCAATGCCTGGAATGTCCTACCCAACTCCATTGTTACAGCCTCAAACCCTCACAGCTTCAACCTCAAACTGTCTACCATAGATTTCACCCCATTCCTTTATTTTTTTTAATATATTTTATAACAAACAAAACAACAAATAAAAACCTTCTTTCAATTATACAGTGGGTCGATATGTCATGTGCACAATATTTATATAAACCTTTCCTCTTAAATTTATATTCATATCATATTCTAATATGCTAATCAACATTCTATATCATATTGTATCGCTATTATACTACCATTAAAATTTTTATTTCAATTCCTACTTCACCCCATTCCTAAGAGGTCCGTAAAGGGGGAGTGCATAAGCGCACCATCATGCCTACCATCCCTGTCCTATTGTCCCCATTTATCTGTATTTACTTTCTTTGTTTATGCTTATATTTATACTTCTACCTGCTATCTTTTACGTTTGCAAACAAATAAAATAAATAAAAAATAAAATAAAATGAATAAATAAGAACATGTTTCCATAGGATGGTTTTTCATGGGACATGGAAGTAGCATGTTTTCTGCTGCTGAGAATATAAATAACCTAACCAAATCAAAAACCTTTGTAGAAAAGACTGAAGTTTATCCACATGCTTATATCATTTAAATATAAAGATGCATGGAAATCAAATTGTATGTGAGCAACATATGAATTTTAAGAAATGGGGAGCAAGGTATTTATTAACAAAAGCAACTTTCAAGATATTGTGGGACTGCAACTGAGAAATTATAGAGACAATGGCAAACATTTCCAGTTTCTACTGTTTTTAGGATGATAATCACAATTAATCCTTCATGGGTGCCTGGTTTTATATGTGTTGCATAATACATACATGTGTACAAATGTATATATTCAAAATAAAGGACATTCCTCAAGGTGATTACAATATTATTAATTTCCTCAGTAAGTCTTTGGGCATCTTATGAATCTAACACTCTCAGAAAAAAATGTAGCAGACATCTGGCCATTTTTCAAATTAAAGTGTTAAAAGAAAACAAATATTGCTATGAGCGCCTAGTGGAGGTAGGGCAGAGGAGAAAGATTAGTATAAAAGTCAAGTGGTAAGAAAGTTGCAGGAGATGATTCAGGGAGTTGGAGGAAATACTGATAAGGAAAGGAAATAGTGAGGAGGTGGGAAATAAACCTGTTTGCACATGACACATTGAACCACAAACTAACTTTTACCCTAGTATGTTGTATGAATCCAGCCAGTATTGTTAATTCAGGGTATGGTGTGAATCCAGGGAATTGATTTAATTGAATAAAGCATGAATGTACAGTATATGTTGTTGCAACATAACAAGTAACCAAAATGGGAGAAAGAGAAAATGATATAAGATAGAAAGGATAGAAAGGAAGGAGGAAAAATAGAAGGGGAATTTCAGAGAAAGAGCAAATGAGATGCTAGGCTGCTCATATAGTGAGCAAAGAAAGAATTTTGAATCTATTCACACATACAAGCACATATGCAGATAAGCAAAGGTAAAAGTGACACAAGAATTCCACCAAATCTCCATCAAGTTCATCTGAAGAAACTATTCAGCAGACATATAGTACTAAAGATTGTGCAAATAATAATTATAAAAGGTTTCAAGAGAGTACATAAGTACATATAAACCAGAACCAAGCTCTATAAACTTGTCCTCCTCAAAAATATCATAGGAAACTCAAAGAGCTCAGTGTTTCTGGAATTCCAGATTCCATAAATCTTGGCAGAGGGAAGAGAGGAAAATTGAACAAGTCTGAGCAAGAAAGCAAAGCAATCAGATGGCAGAAAGCTATTTGTTTTCCATACAAGGCTGACAGTGGAACCAAGAAAGTTCATAATAAATACTGAAATCATGGGATCAAAACAGAGGGTGTTGCCACATCCTGGGTGGGTTGCCCTCACCCATCCAGGACCTGAAGGGAATTAGTCTCTTCCTGTTTTTTGGCAACACTTGTCTAGCTTGTCCTGCCAATACATACAGAGAATTTAATGGAATGTTGCTTGGGAAGTTCTTGATAGGGCTTGAAGTACAGGAAATATCCTAAATTATGAACTGTCCTATTCTTCCTCTGGGCCATGGGGAATATGCTTCTAGACATCTCACTTGTGTATAGGGTGCTTAACATCTACAAAAAGTTTATACTTTTTCCATCTACTTTTTTTTTTTTTTTTGCAAAGCTTAAAACAACCTTTGATTATCCCTTTGAGCAACTAACAATATAGCTATGCAGCTCATGTATGTCATTTAACAGCCAAATATGTGAAGTCCTTTGCATGTAATTGAATTAAAAGTAGTCCACATTCCTTTTAAAAGAAAGTTAATGTAATACAGAAACAATTTATTTTTCAAATATACACAAGAATATTCTTGAAATTTTAATCAAGATAGTCAATCAAATCAAGGTTTGTCAAACCACATTTCTTTTTATATGTGTTTATACCAGAAATAAAATTACTGCTTTTTTCCTATGTCCTATTTTAAAAGACTAAATAAATATTGATGGTGTTCCCACCATCCTATAACAAGAGGAAGAAGATAGTAGAATAACACTTAAGCGATAAATATTAGAGAAGTCACAGAAACAAAAATGTATTTAGATTGATCATAAAAATATTGTAATAGATGCTGAGAACTTGAATGAGAGCATGTATTAGAGTCATGCCCCCCATGAGTTTCCCAGAAGCATCTAATTGTCCTCCTGTAGGATATTGGATTAGCTGCACTTTTGGTTCAATTCAGAAATATTCTTAGTATACTTGCATGTACCTTCTGGTTGATGGAATACTGTACATATAAAATATCTCTCCAGAGTAGACAATCTACCTGCCATAGTATAACAGAAGAAAGCTACATCATGTAGCATATGATATAAGTACAAATACAGCTAATATCATGCAATTTCTCTAACCTATTAAAGGCCCGGTCCCACTGGCTGACAGATGCAAAATGTATACATAAAGGACACAGTGGATGAGCAAAATTTCAGATGGTGGCTCGATCCGTTGTCATCCGCTCCAAAAAGTGATAAAAATTTGCATAAACAGAACAGAAAAGAACGGAAAAGAACAGACATGGGTAGTATGTAGCGGGGATGTTAAACGGATGTTCATAGGAAGCCTAGCGGATGGAAGCAGATGACACCTCCGAAGGGGTTCCGGGGGAGAATTTCGAAGTGAACGCATAGCGGAAGAGGCAGATGCATAGCGGATGACGTGGATGCATAGCGGATGACGTGGATGCCTCATGGATGCTTATAGGAAACAAAGGGGATGCCGCACAGATGTATATCGGATGCAAAGCGTTCACTGCGCATGCGGGGAGTATGAATTGCATCAGCTCCGTGGATATAAAAGGATGCAGCACGCATGCAGTCAGCATACAGGGGAAAGACGTGCTGCCACATACATCTTGCAGGAACACCATGGTTTGTCAGTCAGGCAAGAAGAGGAAGCCCGTGCCTACTTGTTCAAGCCCTTGCAAGGTGAAGAAGGCCAGAACCAGCATCCCACCCCCTGGCACTGACTCTGAAGCTGCTGCTGCTGCTGTGGTGGACCAGCCCCAAGGCCCTCAAAGCCCTGCTGCTAAAGGCCCTGCTGCTCAAGCCCCTGAAGGCCCTGCTAAAACCCCTGCCAGATGGAGGAAGAGGCAAGGAAAGGAGAAGGGAGAGAGGAAACAGTACACCGTTTCCGAGGAGCATGAGGATGAGGTGCTGGAATGGCTGAGGGAGAATGAGTACCTCGGGAGAAAGGGCCACAGACTGTATCAGGACACCAAGAAGAAGCAGGCAGCTTGGAGAGACAAGGCAGAGAGCCTGGGGTACACTGCAGAAGTACTCCTTGGATGGTGGAAGCACATGCACATGTGGCATGGCAAGCTACACCTCAAGAAATCCGAGCAAGCTGCTGTCAAGGTCACTGACCGGGAGATGTATGTCATGGCCAAGTGCAGTTTCCTGGAGGGTGAGATTCGCCACTGAGGAGTAGTCCCTCTGAGACCGCTCTCCCTCAGACAGCCCACAGACAGCCAGTCCTCTTCCAGCCAGAAGCCAGCTACCCTGTCCGGGCAGGTGTTTTCAGAGGGCCCCACAGCATAGACCCCCACAACAGCTGCACTCCCCATGCTGGCAGACTTGGAGGATCCTGTGACGCCCTGCTGTCACAAATGGAGGAAGAAGCAGCAGCCACCAGAGGCCAACCCACCCCACCCCCATCCCCAGCTCCAGAGGATGAAGGCAAAGAGGCAGACTGGAGGGCCAGGACCACAGTGTGCTGTTGGAGATCAGGGACACAATGAAGACCAGCACAGAACTTCTCTCTCAGCTGGTCCACTTGAACAGAGCATCCTCGGGCCGGAACACCTTCATCACCTACGTGAGCCAGACCCTGAGGGACTTGCCCGAGACCCAGTACCAGGTGATGAAGCAGAAGATCACAGCACTTCTGCACAACTCTTGAGGCCCAGCTGAAGCTGCTCCTACCCAGTCCAGGTCTGCTCCTCCACCCAAGGGGATGACACAGCCCTTCCAGGGCTTTCAACAGCCCCTCACCTACCAAGGCTATGACTACCAGGACTTCTCACAGCAGAAGCAGAACTTCCCAGTCCAGGCCCAGGTTCATTGGATGCCACAGATGCCAGTCCTCACCCAGCTGCAGACCAGACAGCCCCACTACACTCCTCCCAACCCTTCCTCCACCCCATAGCCAAGCCTGTCAACGGACAATCTGTGATCAGTATTGGGCCTGACATCTCAAGTCCTTGATAAAGGGCCTCTCAACCTCACGGGACTGAGTCAGCTTTTGGATAGCTTCCTGAAACACACCACCACCTGTTGTACCCTCGGGGCCAAGCACCCTAATGGTGCCTCAGACCAGCACTCAAGCCACAGCCACCTCCACAGTCCCTGCCCTCTTAACAGCTGAGACCATGGACATGACTCAGAGTGACTGAGAATCATGTCAGAGACTGAGTTGTTTACTTGTTAAGTTTATCTTTGCTTAAGACACTTTACTTGGTTCATTTTGCTTATTTAATACAGTCATAAAGTTTACCTAAGAAAGTTTATCTTTGCTTAAGACACTTAATACAGTTTACTTGGTTCATTTTGCTTATTTAATAAAGTCATAAAGTTTACCTAAGAACGTTAATAAAGGTTATCTTTGCTTAAGACACTTAGTTTACTTGGTTCATTTTTTTTACTTAATAAAGTGTTGGTGAAAACTTTGAAAAAATGGTTAAGCCTTTGCATGCTTGTGGATAGATAAGGATAGTTGTGGGATAGATAAACCTCCAGTGCAACCATAGTGGGACTGTATGGTCCACCATCCCAGCGATCCAGATTATTTTCTCCCCCTTTTTATAGAAAATATTGGTTGTCCGCTATGGGGCCTTCTACATACTCTAGACATACTGCAGACATCCTAAATATATGAGATACATCCCAGATACAAACGTTTTGTCTGTTTTGAATACTTTATATACGAAATGCATACGCTTACATCTTTTCTATTTCTGTGCTATTAACGCTGTGTTGACATTCCGTGTACCTTTTGTTTCCTCCCTCTTTCCATTTTCAGCTGCAGCGGATGTGAGTTGAGGGGATGTCCAGAAGATGCCGAGAGGATACAGCGGACGTTTAACGGATGATAACGGACATAGAAAGTTTGTTTCCCATATATGTCGCGGATGTACATCGTACGCGGCAAAAAGTTCATCCGTTCACAAAGTTTTGTGTTGTCCAAAACTTCTTGTTCGGATGAAATTGCAGTGGACAGATGCTTGACGGAGAGAGCGTATGAAACACGTATGCAGTGAGTACACAACGGATGCATAGCATTTTCCAATGGATGGCAAGCTTTTTTTTAACATTTTACATCCTCTTTGCATCCATAAGTGCAGTGGGACCAGGCCTTAAAAATGTTAGTACATGTGAAAAACTACTGTATGTGATCAAAGATGGGCCCATTGGAGATGACTGTAGTTTAAACTGTCAGTGAAATAACTGGTACGGACGGAAGGAAGGAAGGAAGGAAGGAAGGAAGGAAGGAAGGAAGGAAGGAAGGA
>BLBF01000062.1:1655273-1676790 GCA_015471245.1 Laticauda colubrina | reverse complement strand
TTCTTTCTTTCTTTCTTTCTTTCTTTCTTTCTTTCTTTCTTTCTTTCTTTCTTTCTTTCTTTCTTTCTTTCTTTCTTTCTTTCTTTCTCTCTCTCTCTCTCTCTCTCTCTCTCTCTCTCTCTCTCCTTCTCTCTCTCTCTAAAACCCAAATAAAGGGGAGTTTTTGGAATTATTTTGAGATGCATACTCCAAGGCTATTAGATACAGGACAGTTGACAGTGAACTGTCAGAAATTCTGTCAATTGTGCCCTAAGAAAATTGTATTGGTTTAAAATAATTTCATAAATTCTTTGCTTTTCATGTAAAATTATTTAGCCCAACAGATAATGTTTTATTAAACTGAGCCACATTTCTCATTTTGCTCTCTGTTTTTCCTGTTGCATTGGAGTATTCCTCAATTCAGGTTTTGTTTTGTTTTGAGTATATTGAATAATAAATTGTCATCTGCAGTACCACCTGTCTGTTTATGCTTATCTCCAGAAAATTAATGATTAAAGTTACAGAACCTTGAGAAAGCTCATGTACATCCTCTGTGATGTTATGTCCATACCTCTTAACTATAATTTCATATACACACTCATTGTAAACTCCAGAAAATGAAACTTGAGGTCATCGTACCTCAGCCTCGTACTGTATGTCATAGCTATGTAAGAGAAAAATATTAGCAAAAGTGTTAAAATAGATTTAATATTTTTGTTATTAAAATTCTATTAAGTTATCAAATTTGGAATACTGCATGCAGTTTCACTCCAAAAAATATTGTATGGCTCAAAAAAGTACTGTCAAAGGTAACTCCCAAATGCAAAAGCAACATTTTTTTTTAAAGTGAAGCTTAAAGAGAGAGATAACTGAGAAATATAAAATTATGCATAGCTTGGCAAAAATTCACCCATTTTTTTTTCTTTTTCCAATATGAAAGCTTAATTAAACTAAGTTGAATTGTACAAGATCAATGGCAAGTAAAAGGAAATTAGTCTTAACAAAAACGTAATTTCCTTTCTCAGAATAAATTATGGTCATTAAGGCAGTTTTAAAAGATTAGACTAATTTATGTAATTATAAAATTATCAGTGGCAACTAATAATGATAGTTATACAGAACTATCCTTTCATATACTATACTAGCTGCTGGGTAGAGGCCATTTTTTTGTTTGTAAGATTTCCATATTCATCTTATTGGTAATTATGAGAACAGAATGCTAGATTAAGCAGTCGTTTTGTTCAATACAGCAGAACTTGTTTGTAAAAAACCATATATGGTTTTTAAAGATATTTCAATCTTATTCTTTCTATATATATTTGACAGATATCTGGAATATTTAATTACATCTTGGAGTGAAAAACTGGCTCAAGTTACAAATTTTTTGTTTGAATTTTTTATTATTAATTATTATACATAATTATATGCCTTATGTCAAGCTGTATAAGTGGTTCATTGTTCAGTCTTCTCACATAAATCTCTTCATGGCTTCTGATTCCTAAAAGACAAATTTTTGGACAGTTCCTCAGAATAGATTGTGTTCTTTTATAGAGTTCCACTACAAGCCTCCATATGCATGTTGTATATCAATTTACTGTCATTGAAAACTTTCTCAAATGAGTCTTGGAAAATTGATACTAGTTCTATGATTTATTGAGGAGTGGAATGGCTTTCAAACAGGTTTAAGATTGTATTATTGATCTGCCTAGTTTTGTTATGGGTGGGATAGATATATGACAAGTGTTCACTTTATGAAGACAAAATATTAAGACAAGTAGAACAGGGCAAAGTGATGCTGATTTACATATTTATGTTGTAATAAATATGCAAATTATATGTAAAATGTGAATATACCTACTTATGTGAATAGTGTTTTGCAGAGGGTGGTGCCTCTTAGTTCTGAGACTGATTATGAGATAAACTTGTTTCTGATCTTTCCTAGGTAGTCTTAGTATTTTACTCATGAAAACTAGTTCGTCTGCTATTTAGAAGCCTTGTGCTGTGTATAATGGAGGCAGTCTGATATTCCTGATGACTTACATTGAAACATTAATGTGCTGTCAATCACACTTCTGTGAAATCAAACTGTCTGCTTAGGTAGCAACACTGATTGACAATCAATTTCACATGCTATTGTGCAAATGGAATAGACAACAGGTGGAAAGCATAGGCAGTTAGCAAGACATCCCCAATAAAGGAAGGGTTCTGCAGGTGGGGACCACAGACCACTTCTCAGTTCCTATGCTTTCTGGCTGATGGTTTGGTCACTTTTGAATGTTAGTGGTGCTTTCGCTCTAGTGGTAGCATGAGACGGAGTCTACAACCCACACAAGTGGCTCAGGTCATGCAGCTCATCCAGGATGGCACATCAGTGCGAGCTTTGACAAGAAGGTTTGCTGTGTCTGTCAGCATAGTGTCCAGAGCATGGAGGCGCTACCAGGAGACAGGCCAGTATGTCGGGAGACGTGGAGGAGGCCGTAGGAAGGCAACAACCCAGCATCAGGACTGCTACCTCCACCTTTGTGCAAGTAGGAACAGGAGGAGCACTGCCAGAGCCCTCCAAAATGACCTCCAGTGAGCCACAAATGTGCATGTGGCTGCTCAAACGGTCAGAAACAGACTCTATGAGGGTGGTATGCGTGCCTGACATCCATAGGTGGGGGTTGTGTTTATAGCCGAACACTGTGCAGGATGTTTGGCATTTGCCAGAGAACACCAAGATTGGAAAATTCACTGGCACCCTGTGCTCTTCACAGAGGAAAGCAGGTTCACACTGAGTACATGTGACAGACATGACAGGGTCTGGAGATGCTGTGGAGAATGTTCTGCTGCCTGCAGCATCCTCCAGCATAACCGGTTTGGCAGTAGGTCAGTAATGGTGTGGGGTAGCATTTCTTTAGGGGATCGCACAGCTCTCCATGTGCTCGCCAGAGGTAGCTTGACTGCCATTAGGTACCGAGATGAGATCCTCAGACCCCTTGTGAGACATATGCTGGTGCAGTTGGCCCTGGGTTTCTCCTAATGCAAGACAGTGCTGGACCTCATGTGCCTGGAGTGTGTCAGCAGTTCCTACAAGATGAAGGCATTGATGCTTTGGACTGGCCTGCCCGTTCCCCAGACCTGAATCCAATTGAGCACATCTGGGACATCATGTCTCTCTCCATCCACCAACACCACATTGCACCACAGACTGTCCAGGAGTTGGGGGACACTTCAGTCCAGGTGTGGGAGGAGATCCCTCAAGAAACCATCTGCCATCTCATCAGGAGCATACCCAGGCATTGTATGACCATTGGAGGTCATACAGGCAAGTGGAGGCCACACATACTACTGAGCCTCATTTTGACTTGTTTTAAGGACATTACATCAAAGTTGGATCAGCCTGTAGTGTTTTTTCCCACTTTAATTTTGAGTGTAACTCCAAATCCAGACCTCTGTGGGTTGCTAAATTTGATTTCCATTGATAATTTTTGTATGATTTTGTTGTCAGCACATTCAACTATGTCATGAACAAAATATTTAATGAGAATATTTCATTCATTCAGATCTAGGATGTCTTATTTTTGTGTTCCCTTTATTTTTTTGAGCAGTGTACTTTGAAACTTTTTGGAAAGATCACATCTTGAAAAACTTGGTTTATACTATTTGGACTACATCAACTTTGAGGAATAATTTCATTCTGAAACTACTTCATTTCATTTTTTCATATAATTTTACTACAGCAGTTACTTTTGATGTTTAATGCTGTGAAGAGTTTCATTTCCTAACTTTTTTTTAATAAATAAAATCTGAAGCTACCTTAATTTTTTTCATATAATGCCTTCAGCTTTTGGCTAAATAGCTGGTATTCTTCATTACATGCTTCATTTTAAAATGTAGTGTACAGGAAACAAACAAAAGTAGTAATCATTACTTCTCAGCCTCATAGCTAAGATGAAATATAATGATCATGTTTGGGGCATGTACGAAGTTTAGCTTCTATTCTGGTTAATGTTAATTTTTAAATAATTGTTCTTTGCTTCCTGTTTCCTAGTTCATATCTCCCAAATTTCTAATTAAAATGATCTGAATAAATGGACAGATTTACATGTAAAAAGAGGAGCATGATTACCCTTGCTGCCCATTCTGGATTTGCATTCAAACTGGTGCTTCTTGTTCATAAATTAAATCCAGAAATAAACGGTGAAAAACCTGGATTCTTAAATAATGCCAAATTGAGGTTACTTTCTAAGCATACTTGAAAAGGTATCAAATTTGGTAAATAGGTATCAAATCAAATTTGGTAAATACCATGTGAGAAAGACAAAGGAAAATAATGAGAAAACAAAATTGGTCACTATTAACAAAGTAGTATTGTACTGATCAATATGTTGTACTAATATTTACTACATTTACTCTGTATTGATATTTAGTTAGAATCTTCACCTCTATTTCATTTGCCTGGTATGATATTAAAATTAATGGATTCTTGTTTACCATTACTCAAATTATTCTTGTTGACTCCTTTCCTTATTCAAATAATTACTGTAAGGACTGCAGAAAGATGTCCTGGGAGTTGGAAATGTTTTTCAGTTGTTTCTTCTATTTTTTCATAATACCATTTTAGTGTTAGGTTCAATGTTAGATTTGTGTTGAATAAACTGCTAATTTCTATTTCATTGAATAAACAGGCACAAATCTGACATCAGAAATGCCAATGCCCTTTAAAATCAATTGTATTTTCTTCTTGCAAATTATATCCTGCCTTTATAATGTAATCAAACTGGCTGACTCATTCTTTAATATTCAGTATAGTGTGTTTTATTTGCTGAGGTTACATGCAGATGATTTTTTTTGTATAGAACAATCATAAATCCTGATCAAAAAGCATTTTATTTAAATGAATAGTTTATAGAATCATCACAACTTTTATGATAGCAGTTCCAATTTGTAAATTACCAATATATGGAAAATATTGGGTCACAGATGTAAAAGTGATTTGTAGAAATGTTGATGCTTTAGGTAAACTGGGGTTCTCTTAATATTGTTATGTAGATCAACTATGTTTTGAAGAATCCTTTTAAGGAGGAGTTGCAAATTTTAAAAATGTGTTTTATTGCAGAAGAATTCTTGGCAGTTTATTCAAGTTAGATTACATTGGATCAATCTAGTTAGACCAGATGCTATTGTTGTTTCTGACATTCCACAATAGTTAAAGGATTCATGTTACAAGTTTTTTACAGGAAATTAATGAAATGGATATTAATTATATATACAACCTTTGACATACTAAACTGGAAAATCCTGTTCTAATAAACCAATTGAGGGTTTCTTTAAATTATTTGAAATTAATTTTCTGTGATGTTAATATAGTTTTTAAAAGTTTCATAGGTTGCACACATCAGAAAAGTGTTTAACAAGGGTTTGTTGCAGTTCCTTTGTTATTGGAGATGTGAGTGAACAATGGAAACATTGGATTTGTCCTAATTTTGCCACTCTTATGACCTAATTAGGAGAAAGAAGAGTGTGTGTGTGTTTGGATTCTCCATTGTTCATGGAGTCACACATATTGGGAGGTATTGAGTTTTTAGTATGACCTACAGTGCAGTTTAAGCCCATGTCACACTGCACCAACGGATGGAAAGAGGATGTAAAATGGAGAAAAACACTTGCCATCCGTTGGTTAACGCGATGCATCCGTTCTGTACTCACTGCGTCCGTTTTTCATCCTCTCTATCCGTCCAGCATCCGTCTACTGACATTTCATCCGCTCAAAAAGTTTTGAGCTGCCCAAAACTTTTTGAGCGGAAAATGTATCCAACGCGTCCATTCTGCATCCGCAACACATATGGGGAACATCCGTTCTATATCCATCATCATCCGTTACGCGTCCGCTACATCCGCTAGGCATCTGCTGCGCATCTGCGCAACTCAAATCTGCTCCAGCGGTAAACGGACACAGGGAGGAAGCGGAACGGACGCAGAATGGATGTGCAGCGTTAATAGCACGGACGGAGAAAGGATGAAAGCGGATGCAGCTCGCAAAGAATGCATAAAAATGGAAAAAACGTTCGCAGAGGGGACCTATCTCGGATATTAAGGATGTCTAGAGGATGCCTAGAGGATGCAAAAGGACACATAGTGGAAAACCTATATTGCCTATAAAAAGGGGGAGCAACTAACCTGGATCTCACTTTCAGACCAGCAGCCCTGCTGTGCAGACCTCTGCAGCCTTCATCTGCCTCTTGCTCTTCCACAGCATCCAGTCATGTCCACCATGTTTCGTAACACAGTCCTTTTGGTAGCCACCATCGTTCTGCAACAGTGCGAAGCCATCTACAGGTTCTTTCAACTGTTCTATGGGAAGAAAAGGAGGCGGCCAAGAAGTGTCTGGGTCCAAAAATGGATCGGGAGAAGAGCAGAGTACGGACTGTACAAAAAGCTGATGGTGGAGCTGAGGAACGAAGACCCTCGTGCATTCCAGAACTTCATGAGGATGCGTCCAGCCATGTTTGACGAAGTTGTGGAGCGGCTGACACCCAGGGTGACCAAGCAGAGCACCAACTTCTGGCCCAGCTTGGACCCTGGGCTCAAGGTGGCACTGACTCTGCGCCACCTGGCCTCAGGGACCACCTACAGGAGCATGCAGTATGGCTGGAGGGTGCCACACAACACCATCAGCATTGTGGTCAGAGAAGTGGTGCAGGCCATCATCGAAGAATACCTGGAGGATCTCCTCCAGTGCCCCTCCACTGAAGAAGACTGGAAGAAAGTTGCAGAGCAGTGGTATCAGAGGTGGAACTTCCCCCACACCGTTGGAGCCATAGATGGGAAGCACGTGGCCTGCAAAGCTCCAGCCAAGTCGGGGTCCACTTATTTCAACTACAAGGGCTTCTTCAGCATCGTCCTCTTCGCCATGGTCGATGCTGACTACAAGTTCATGTACATCGATGCTTCAGGCAACGGGTCAGCTTCAGATGCCCAGGTATACAACGCCAGTGACTTCAAGAAGGGGCTGGAACGCAACCTCATCATGGGCTTCCCAGATCCAGACCCCCTGCCCAACGACACGCAAGATGTGCCCTACTTCATCGTGGGGGATGATGCCTTCTCCCTCAGAACCTACCTCATGAAGCCCTACACCTCCAGATGCCTCACCCGTGAAACTTCAACTACAGGCTGTCCAGGGCAAGGCGGGTGGTGGAGAACGCCTTTGGCATCCTGGCCAACAGGTTCCAGGTACTTCTCACCACCATGCAGCATCGCCAACAGACCGTGAGGAGCATTGTGGAAGCTTGCTGCATCCTGCACAATCTCATGCGCACCCGCTACCCAGTGTTGCAGAACAGGCTCGTGGATCTCCAACAAGGCAATGGGGACATGAAGCCTGGGGAATGGAGGCAAGAGCAAAACCTGATAGACACTGAGGTTGTGCAAGGCCCCAACAGAGCCTCACGTGAAGGGAAGAAGCAGCGCAACCTCCTGAAACACTGGTGCAACTCCCCAGCTGGAGCAGTGGAGTGGCAAGACAGGAGGGTAGATGATTAATGGATGCTTCCTTCAGCCTGTCTCATCACATGGATGAGATTGGGCCATGTATGTTGAGTGGGCCTACAATGAACAGGGCATTTAATAAAGAGTTGTGTTTATGTTGACATGAGTGGATCAATGATTACATTAGTATTGATAATGAAGGGCCATAGGTGTGGCACCTGGGAGGGTGGACCATACAGTCCCACTATGCTTGCACTGGAGGTTTATCTATCCCACAGCTATCTTAACCCATCCCACAGCTATCTTAACCCATCCCAAAGGTATCCCTGCCCATCCCACTGCTATTTCAACCCATTCCACAGCTATCTTAACCCATCCCAAAGATATCCCTGCCGATCCTACTGCTATCTCAACCCATCCCACAGCTATCTTAACCCATCCCAAAGGTATCCCTACCCACCCCACTGCTATCTTAACCCATCCCATAGCTATCTTAACCTATCCCACAAGCATGCAAAGGCTAAACCATTTCTAAAAGTTTCCATCAAGACTTTATTGACAAAAATAAATGAAGCAAGTGTGTGAAGCAAAGATAATCTTTATTAATAACAAGCTGTAAAAAAAAAATTACCCAAGTCAAGTTTCCAAATAAAGTCTACAGGTAGCCACCCAGTCTCTGGCACTCTTCTTTGTCACTCAGAGTCTCAGGGGTGAAGCGTCCAGGTGCTGTGGAGGTGGCTGCTGCTGGAGTGCTGGTCTGAAGCGCCACTGGGGTGCCTGGCCCCGAGAGGACAACAGGTGACTGTGTGTTGAGGAAGGTCTCAGACAGCTGGCTCAGTCCTGTGATGTTGAGAGCTCCTTCCTCCATGCCATGGGGTGTCAGTCCCAATACCGATGACAGATGTACTGAGGCCGGGCTTGGCTGTGGGGTGGAGGAAGGATCAGTGTAGTGGGGCTGTCTGGTCTACAGCTGGGTGAGGACTGGCGTGGGTGGCATCGGTGATGTGGGTGGCGTCGGCAGCAGTGGCGCGGGTGGCGTCGGTGGCATCATTGGCGTGGGTGGCATCGGTGGCATCAGTGGAACTGGTGGCAATGGTGGCGTCCGATGAGCCTGTGCCTGGACTGGGAAGGGCTGCTGCCTGTGCTGCTGGACCTCCTGGTAGCCGTAGCCCTGGTAGGTGAGGGCCTGTGGAAAGCCTTGGAATGGGAGGGACATCACCTGGGGTGGAGGAGCAGACCTGGACTGGGTGGAAGCAGGTTCATCTGGATCTGGAGGGTTGTGAAGCAGCTCGGTGATCCGGTCCTTCACCACCTGGTACTGGGGTTCCGCCATGTCCACGAGGGTCTGGTTGACATAGGTGAGGAAGGGCTTGCAATTGGAGGATGGGGCGTTGGTGTGTACCAGCTGAGAGAGGATATCTATGCTGCTCTAGACGGTGTCCCTGATCTCTGGCAGGACAGTGTGGCTCTGTCCCTCCTGTCTGGCTCTCTGCCTTTCTGTGGAGGTGCAGCTGGGGGTGGATGTGGGTTGGACTGTGGTGGAAGTGCCGTCTCCTTTCTCCCACTGCGCCAGGGAGTCCTCCACATGCTCCGCCACAGCTCTTGGTGGGTTCTCCGCCATGGGATGCTCCACAGTAACCTGCCTGGAGACAGGAGCTGACTCTCGGCCGGAAGAGGACTGGCTCTCTGTGGGCTGCCTGAGAGAGAGGGTTGTGAGAGGGGCTGCTCCTCGGTGGCGGATTTCACCCTCCAGGAAGCTGCACTTGGCCATGATGTAGGTCTCTCTGTCTGTCAGCTTGACCGCGGCCTGGCCAGATTTCTTGAGGTGCAGCTTCCCGTACCAGGTGTGCATGTGCTTCCACCAGCTGAGGAGCACCTCCGAAGTGTAGCCCAGGCTCTCCGTCTTCTCTCTCCAAGCAGCCTGCTTCCTTTTGGTGTCCCTATAGAGCCTGTGTCCCTTCCGCCAAAGATATTCATTCTCTCAGCCACTCCAGCACCTCATCCTCATGTTCCTCCTCGATGGAGTATTGCCTCCTCTCCCGTTCTCGCATCTTCCACTTCCTCCCTCTCGCAGGACCACATGGGCCCTCATCAGAGGGGCTTCCAGGTTGTAGGGGCTGCTCCTCCACACCACCAGCAGTATCAGCACCAGCAGGATCATAATCAGCAGTACCAGCAGTACCAGCAGGATCATCATCAGCAGCAGCAGCACCAGCAGGACCAGGATCAGCAGCAGCAGAGTAAGCACCAGCAGTGCCAGCAGGACCAGGAGCACCAGCACGACCAGGAGCACCAGCAGGACCAGGAGCACCAGCAGGACCAGCAGAATGAGCAAGACCAGGAGCACAAGCAGGACCAGCAGGACGAGGAGCAGCTTCAGCAGAGTAAGCACCAGCAGAAGCACCACCGCCAGAAGCAGCATCAGCAGAGTTAGCACCAGCAGAAGCACCACCACCAGAAGCAGCATCAGCAGAGTAAGCACCAGCAGAAGCACCACCGCCAGAAGCATCATCATCATCTCCTCCAGAAGCAGAAGCAGCAGAAGCCCCAGCCCCAGAAGCGCGAGCCCATGCTACAGAAGCCCCAGCAGAAGCAGAGTGAGGACCAGGGGGTGGGAGGGTGGCCCTGTCCCTCTTGCCAGGGCTGGCAGCAGATGGCTGAGGCTTTCTCTTCTTCCCCATGCTTGTGGGGTTGCTGGCTGGCAGGCTGGTAGGCAGGCAGGCACCAAGGCTGGCAGGCAGGCAGGCACCAAGGCTGGCAGGCAGGCAGCAAGGCTGGCAGGCAGGCAGACAGCAAGGCTGGCAGGCAGGCAGACAGGAAGGCAGGCAGCAAGGCTGGCAGGCAGGCAGGCTGGCAAGGCAGGCAGGCAGGCTGGCAAGGCAATCGATTTGTCCGGAAGCAGGTCTTTCCTCTGAATGGTGACCTGCTTGCGAGCTGCTTCCCTTTATATCTGCGGGGCTGACGCAATGCATCCTCCCCGCATGCGCAGTGAAAGCTAGGCATCCGCTAGGCTTCCGCTGTGCATCCGCTTCATCTGCTCGGCGTCCGCTCTGCATCTGCTCTTTCCATTCCGTGTCCGCTTTGCTGCGGCCCCCCGGAAGCCTTGCGGGTGTGCCATCCGCTCCCATCCGCTTCCATCTGCTAGGCTTCCGTGGAGCATCCGCTTTCCATCCATCCTGCGTCCTCCCCCCATCCATTCCTTTCCGTGTTATCCGCTCTGGTCATGCAAATTTTTGCCCCTTTTGAGAGCGGATAACAACGGATGGAACATTTTGCTCGTCCGCTGTGTCCTTTTTACAAACGTTTTGCATCCGTCGGCCAGTGTGACAGGGCCTTTAGATGGGACACAGTGGCTCAGTGGCTAAGACGCTGAGTTTATCGATCAGAAAGGTCAGCAGTTCAGTGGTTCAAATCCCTAGCACTGTGTAACGGAGTGAGCTCCTGTTACTTATTCCAGTTTCTGCCAACCTAGCAGTTCGAAAGCGTGTAAAAATGCAAATAGAAAAATAGGGACCACTTTGGTGGGAAAGTGACAGCATTCTCTGCACCTTTGGCATTTAGTCATGCCGGCCACATGACCATGGAGACATCTTCAGACAGCACTGGGTCTTCAGCTTTGTAATGGAGATGAGCACAACCCCCAGAGCTGGAAATGACTAGTACGTATGTGCGAGGTGAATCTTTACCTTTACCTTCATCTGTGCAGTTTACAGAAAAAAATGGGATTATTTTAAAAATTAAATGTTTTTGACAAAAAATGAAAACACTGCATACTCAAATAACCACAAAGTTCTCACCTTGCATTATAGTTTGTTGATAATGTAACAGTAAAACTACACTTATGTCGTTGTTGACTTCAGCTTCTTTCATAGATACATTTTGCATTTGGGAACAAGAAGGCAAAACACACACTAAAGATAAAGATACAATAAACTTACAATACAGTCTTAGTTTCCAATTTCTCCACTTCTAGGCTAGCAACAGTCTTTGTTTTTGTCCAAAATAGTTTTCATGTTACATCTGGAAACTTAAAAATTAATAGTTTGTGTATAAACACATCACACTTTGTTTATATGCTGTAAATGGAAATTATAAAGCAATTAAGATGAATTATTTCATCATTGCCAAACTGATGCTTTCCTTGCCAACATGCTTTGAAATATAACAACCATGTAAGGAAGTTTTGCTTAATTAAAAAATTAAAAATCAATCTGGGTGGGGTTAAATTTTGTAGAAAAAAATGTCAGTGATATTAAGTACTATTTTGGTTTTTTTTTAAGCCTTCACGGTAAACTTTCTAGTTCATTAAAATAACAAGCCAGATAGCAGGTCAAATAACAAAGAGAACACCGGAGTTAATAATATCCAATAGCTAAAGCAGCCTTTCTCAACCTTTTTACCCTGATGGAATCCTTGAAAAAAATTTCTGTTCTCAGGGTTCAGAATCTTCTCTTCCCCAATTCAAAATACTACTGTGTTTCTCCAACAATACAGCCTCCAAAACATATGGCATGTTTTGCTATTATGCCGATAAAACATGCCCAGCATGTTTTATCGGCATAAAATCAAATTAAGCCCCTTCCCCCAATTAAGGCCAAAATTAAACATGCAAAATAGGGGGAATGGCAGGGCGCTGGCTTGCCATTAGAAAGTCCTTTTGTTGCATACCCGGATATGGTGCTGCCTGCGTTGACTTTGGCGTTGGTGGGACACTTCGTATCGGGAGACCTTCTTCCACCATTGCTTTCTCTTCTCTCTTGCTGCCGTGGCATTTAGAGCAATGCCGCAGCATTTGGTGCAGCTACGCACAACCAGCCAGGGCTCCTCCCTGCAACTGGAGCCCGGCGGAGACACTCGGCTTCAGGTGCTCCTGTTGCCGCCTTCCCTTCGCCTTCAAAGGCAAAGCCAATTTTTTTCACCCTACTACCGGTACGACAAAGCCTCCCCTGCCCGAGAGAGCAGCCCAACATACACATGGGGAGGCGAATCTCCCAGGAGTGCAGGATCGACCCACCTCGGGAGAAGCATCCAGCCGCCATCCCTACCTGATGCCGGGCAAAGCGCGAAGAGCTTTGCCTGGGGTGCCCAGCGCAGCTGAAAAACAGGCCCTCCACCTGGTGGCGCTCTCATCAAGGCAGCAAGCGCCTCTTCGCTCATCCCGCCAGGGCTGACCAGAGCTGTGTGGCCTGGGCAGAGCCAGGAAAGCAAGCCACGGATGCACGTCCGCCTGCCAAGCAAAAGAGCCGGAACGACCTGATCTAGGCTTCCTTCCCAGGTCCCTCCAGTGCAAACCCAAAGGGGCCACTGGGAGAGTCTGCATGAGGCAGTGATAGCACCCACCCATCCATGGACAGGGAGGCAAGGCGACTCGTCCTCCGAGCTGAGCCCCGCCGAGTCAGTGCCTCTGCCTGATGCCTGTTCCGCTATAGCATTTGGAGCTGCAAGTGCATTTGGAGATGCACGGGGATGGGCTGGGCGAGGGGTAGAAAGGACAGGCGGCTTTGGGCTCTTTCCGCCAGCCAAGGAAGCAACGTTGCCATCCCCTCACTTTCCTGTCTGTGGATGGGTGGGCACTTATCACTGCTTCGGGCAGCCTCTCCCGGTGGCCCCTTCGGTTTCGCGCTGGAGGGACTTGGAAGTGAAACCAAGTTCAGGTTGGCCCGGCTCTTTTGCTTGGCAGGCGGGTGCACACCCGTGGGTTGCCCAACCCGTACGGCTCTGGCGCGGCCCAGGCAGGATGAGCAGAGGGTCCAGCAGGGAGGTGCTTGCTGCCTTGGCGAGAGCTTTGCCGGCGGGAAGGAGGGCCCGCCGGTCAGCTGTGCTGGGTGCCCCAGGAAAAGCTCTTCACGCTCTGTCCGGTGCCAGGCAGGGATGGTGGCTGGGCGCTTCTCCCAGGGTGGGCCAATCCTGCACTGCGTCCCCAGGAGATTCGCCTCCCCACGTGGGATTGGGCTTCCCTCTCGGGCAGGGGAGGCTTTGTTAGGGTGTCATTTTTAAAATAATTGGCTTTATCTTGAAGGCAAAGGAAAGGCGGCGACAGGAGCGCCTGAAGCCGAGTGTCTCTGCCGGGCCCCGGTTGCAGGGAGGAGCCCTGGCTGGGCACACGTGGCTACACCAAATGCCACGGCGTTGCTCTGAACATTGCGGCAGCAAGGGAGAAGGGAAAGCAACGATGGCGGAAGGTCTCCTGATACAAAGTGCACCACCAATGCTGAAATCAACATCCAAGCCGTCGCCGCCCGTCCACCCGAGGTTGCAAGGGGGGGGGAATTAAGTCACCCGCAAAAAGACAGCCTGGCAGTTTTTTCAGGGGGCAAAAAAAAAAAAAAGGCCCGGCCTTATTTTGTGAGAAACACAGTATTCGTATCTAGTCTACACAATCCATATTTTATATTTACAACAGCAAAGTAGCAGCTGGCAGTTGAATCATGGTGCATAAATATTTCTACCACTGTGAACACTAGCA
Organism: Laticauda colubrina; assembly: GCA_015471245.1. Taxonomy (NCBI): domain Eukaryota; kingdom Metazoa; phylum Chordata; class Lepidosauria; order Squamata; family Elapidae; genus Laticauda; species Laticauda colubrina. Next base: position 1,662,872 of record BLBF01000062.1, on the reverse strand, counting down.
TTTTGTGGCACACAAAGTTAAAAAGAGGTTTTTTTTCAGTCATGATCTCATGGAACCTCTAGAGATCTATTGTGAAATCCTAGTTGCAAAAGCCTGGTGTAAAGAGCAGATTCCTATCAAGAATGTGTCTAAGTAATTCCTATTTAGTAATTATTTAAAACCATTTTCATTTTTTTATTTATCACATTTATGTAGCCACCCATCTCATACACCGACTCTTACTATTAACAAAATGTATCATGATTTTAACACTTAATCTTGTGCATTTCATTTGTTTCAGATATACTATTTACAAGAATGTGCTATGAACATTTCATGGTTATTGATGAGGTGAAGATGTCATCAGGGATTTGAATAATGTCTCAAGCTATTCTGAATTTGAAATGATAAAAGTGTTCTAACTGGAAATGGAACACCTCTTGTTAATCTAATCCAAAATGGCTTTCAAGTTTTCGGTGGCTATTCCAAGTAGGATAACTTCTAAATTCACATTCCCACAAAGAAGATTGTTTTACATTTACATTAAATTGTACAAAAGTTCAGAAACAAACAAAAATACATTTTTAGAAGTGTTTGGTCCTGAAAATTTTGGTGTAAATTAGATTTCACTGCTGATTTATACAGTATTAACTTATGGTATATCTGTGAAGAACAAAAGAAATATGGAATTCAAATGTCAAAGGATGCTAAAGTCCTGGATTCTGGTTTATCAATTAATGAACTGTTGCATATTTTTCCATAATTCAAATTATTTAGAAGACTGTTATTGAGATTAACAAAATATGGTTTCATTCTCTAGCATGTCTTTGGGATAATCCACACATATGGGTTGAATCTGCCTTTCTGACCAGAGACTGAGTCATCAGTCTTTGCTATGCCTCTTCCTGTCAGGCCAGAAAGTCCCCCAGTCATGACTCAGTCTTGGCCTTATAGAGACGTGGCAAAGGTTGGCTCCAACAATTTCAGCAGAAAGCAACAGTTTAAAGTGAGGATTCTCCAAAAGTTTTGCAAACTTCCATCAAGTATCCAAAACATCGTAAAACAGCAATTGGAATGTCTGACTGCTCTGTTTTTTTGTGCTCCCCTGAACTACCAATTGAAGACCTTAAAGCCCAGGTAGTCAAGGGGAAGCCCCAAAACGATCCCCCACCCCCAGAGGGGTGCTGAAGCCACAATCTCCCCAGCACATCGTTGCTCTCCCATGCTTAACCGGGTAGCTCTGGAGCAGCCACTTTTGTTTTTGCGATCTCCAGCTGATTTTTGGGACTGGTGGCAGCCATTTTGGCCGCTTGTTGAGTTGTCCAGGCTATCTAGGATACTGGTAAGGCCGCCACTGCCACAGCCCAGGGATGGCTCCCAGGCTTTGAATTCCATTTGGAGCAGCAGGATTGGAAGATTGAGAGAGCTCTCCTCCTAGCAATCTGGGCAATAGCAGCATGGCTGACCAAGGCAGCATAGGCCCACGAGTGCTAAATGATCCAAGTAGAGCCCTAGGAAGGCCATATCTGCAAGTAAAGAGGCTGCTAACAAGATAAAGGCAAAGGCTCTTTATTCCAGAAAGCCCACAAGAGCAGAAGAAAGAAGACAAAGAGCACTGGAAAAGCAGGTCTCCAGAGCTCAAAAACAAGCATATCAGGAGAGGTATTCCCCCTCCCCCCAGCCAAGATCAATTAGTGCCTTCCCTCAACAGCCAAAAGCACAGGACTTGCCTACAGCTTCTGGGGCTTGGTCACCAGAGGGAGCTAGGGAGTAGGAATTTATCCCTCCTCCTGAGGAAATCCAGACTCAGAGATTTCCTTTTGATTGCATGCTTCTTTGTCCTGCAGAATTTCAGATCAGAGACAGGACTGGAACACCTGAGGCCACTTTTACTCAACTGCAGCGGGGATGTGCTCAGCAGATAGAGTAGCCCCAGAATTATCAGAGGATCTTAAGGCCCTTATTACTCAGGCCATTTCTCAATTGGTAGCTTCCACCCTGAGGAGCCATTCTTCCTTCCCAAGATCTGATGCTCAGCTATTGCAGTCAGTACAATACCAGGCCTCCATGGGTTCCTCCAGGCACCAGAGGGAGGCTTCTCCAGCACACTCTATCAGAAGCAGGGCATCTGGGATGGAGGAGGAAGTTCATGGAGAACAGGTTCTCAGAAGATGAGCACCTATCACCTGATCCACCCCGTTCATGGGTCTGTTTAATCTGGGGCTGTTTAAATCCCTCTTCCACAAGGCTAGGATCACTGCCCAAATTGATTTTCTGTCCACTATCCCAACTGTTTCATTAGGCATGCAGGGCCTAACAGCAGAGTTTTTCTGAACCTACAATTCTCCAGCAGGAGTTCCCTTGTCCCAGGTTATTTTTGGACCTAGTTCAGAGGCAATGGGCATAACCAGGATCCTTCCTCACTCCAGGTGGTAATGATAAAATACAACTTTCCCCTCTGAACAAACCTTTGGCGTCCTTGGTCTCTCCTTCTGCAATATCAGGCGACATAGCAGAGACCCTTAAGACTGAGGACAAAAAGACAGACAAAATTTCCGCAGATCACACCAGGCCAGTGCCTGGGCAGTTAAAGCAGTTGTGGCCACCTCCTTTTTCACAAGGATATCCCTTCTCTGGCTCCACCAATTACAGGCTAGGATTCCCCGTAAGGAAATCAGAATGCATCAGGATGTCAACAAATTGGTGGCGGCCACTGAATTTATGGCCGATTCCTCTCTGCGTGTAGCCCGATTCTCCTCCAGGGCCCAGGCCTCCAACATCACTTTTCATCGTTTCCTGTGGCTACAACAGTGGCAAGCAGATTCCAGAACCAAATGGAAAGTGGTCTTACTTGAGGACATCTGTAGGGCAGCTACATGGTCCTCCCCGTCTCCATTCGTAAGGCACTACAAACTGGATACATACGCCTCAGCAGAAGAGTGCTACAGCAAGTGCATACAGATGGGAGTACACAGGACCAGGACTTCTTCCTGCCTATAGGGACTGCCAACTTTGGTATGTCCCATATGTGTGGATTACCTCTAAGGCATGCTTGAGAATAGGTTTTGGCTTATGTGAATGCAGTTTCTCAGCATGCTTTGGGATAATCTACTCCAACCCTGGCATCTGGCCCAGTGTCCAGGTGGGAGGCAGAGTCAGCGCCACAGGAAGATCATCAAATGGCTGCACCTTCATCATGACTGGGGCTAGTGCATTGCTTATATATATATGTGTGTGTGTGTGTGTGTTTAAGTTTTCGCGGGTACTTACATGAATGCAGTTCAGCTTCCTTCGGGTATTATCCCACGTCGTAGTGCTTTTAAAGTTGTAGCAACTTTCAGCAGAATCTCATCTACCATCATCAGGCTTCTGTATTGAGTTCGTATGTGGGTCAGGCTATCACAGCTGTTCGTTTTAAATTTGAGGCTAGCCGAGGATGGTTTCTACATCCTGATTGGTTGGGAGTCTTGGTCTGTGTTTATTGGACTTGGAGTTTGTTTGATTGGTGTTTCTGGTTTCTTCCGTCTGTTTTGTGGCTTTGATTGGCTGGCAACACTGTGTTCCTGTGTTGAAGGCTTTCAGTGCAGCTTGGCTTCATGTAAAAGGATGGCTGTTATCTATTAGGAAGCTAGGTTTCATCTGGGTGCCTGGTTGGGGTGTGTTTGAGCTGGAGGTATCAGGGGGAGTCTGTTTATGCCCAGGTGTTTGCCTGGCTTGTGGTGTAGAGATCTTTCTATTTGAGAGTGCAGGCTTCCAAATGATTGACAGTCTGGTGGAATCATCTCTTCTATTCATGCTTACAGGTCTTTTTTCAATCTCTATGGCTTCTCTGATTATTCTGTGGCTGGGATTTTCTATAGTGGCTAGGGTTTTGGTGCCATTGAAGTTGATGTTATGACCTGTGGCTTTCATGTGTTGGACTAGTGAGGAGGTGTGTTCCAGCTTTTTTTACTGCATTTTTGTGTTCATCCAGGCGGGTACTTATTCTTCCATTGGTCTGCCCAATGTATGCGGGCCTGGATGAACACATCAGGCAAGATACTTTGCTCACGATGTTACTTTAGAAACTACTTGTGTTAGTCTGCCTTTGAAAGAGGAGACTTTTGACATCGAGGGAATTTACTGTATATTGATTAATCTAGATGTGGAGATTGCCAACAAAAGGAAATGATCAAGTTTGAATTTTGAGAGATGACGAGTTCTCTGATAGTGTGGTCTGTATTTGGCTGTGACTATAATAAAAGTAAAGCTTCAGTGATAACTAAAATAAAAATATATAAAAATCAAAACCTGTTGCTGCAGCAAATGTAATATTTGACAGCACACTCAAATAAAAGCTTCTAAAGTTTTTAGTGAAACCATTAACATGTAATTAGAACCCCAAGCATGCTAACTTAAGATTTTAAAATCAGCTATTTCTGTTCATCTTTGTTTTGACTGTCAAGGGAAAAAAGATAATGCACACTTTTCAAATGTCAGGTTAACTTGTTTAAGAATACAGTATGATTTTTCATATTTTTTCTGAATTATTTACAAGTACATGATATTGATATTTTAATAAGTCATTGCTTTCTACAGTTGAGTCCCTGAAGACTAGAATGCATGGAAATACTCAGTCAAGGTTTTAGTCCCGTCCCCCCAAAAAATCTACTAACATTAGAAAATTCAAGAAAAATCTAATAGTATTCTTAGCAATTTATTGGAAATTGGAAATATGTTTGGTCAATGAAATATTAATAATCAAAATATGTGTTATCCTTTTGTTTCCAAAGTACTATTAGAATTAAAGTATCTCTTGTGAACTGTTTTTGAGTTCCATTAGGGAGTTTCAAATTCACTTTCCAATGGCTTGATATGATTAAATAAATTCTTATTTCTTTGCTTCATTTATTCTATGTCAGATTTTCCAAATTGTCTACAGTTAGTCTTCAACTTGTAACTGGTTGTTTAATGACCAAAATTATAATGGGCTCACCTAAAACTACTTACGACAGTTTTTGTAGTTAAGACAGTTCATCTTTACAGCTGGTTCACCTTTATGGCTGTTTGCAGCATCTCACTATCATGTGACTATGATTTGTGACTTTTTAAAAAATTAGTTTCCAACATTTCTTTCCAGTTTATGACCAAAAAATGCCTGTTGGGAAAAATGGATGTGCTTAAGGCTAGGTCACATCGGCCGACGGATGCAAAACGTATGTAAAAAGGACACCACGGACGAGCAAATTTTCCATCCGTTGTTATCTGCTCTCAGAAGTGCCCCAAATTTGCGTAAACAGAGCGGAAAACAACGGAAAGGAACGGACGGGGAGAGGATGTAGCCAGGATGTTAAGCGGATGCTCAACGGAAGCCTAGCAGATGGAAGCAGATGGAAGCGGATGGCACATCTGCAGGGCTTCCGGGGGAGAACACCGAAGTGGACGCGCAGCGGAAGGAACGGATGCAGAGCGGATGCCTAGCGGATATAAAAGGATGCATCATGGATGCCTAGCAGATGCAAAGCGTTCACTGCACATGGGAAGATGCATTGCGTCAGCCCCGCGGATATAAAAGGAGGCAGCTCGCAAGCAGGTCACCATTCAGAGGAAAGACCTGCTGCCAGACACATCTTCAGCCAACAACCATGGGGAAGAAGAGGAAGCCTGTGCCTACTCCTGCCAGCCCTGGCAAGAAGGACAGGACCACCATCCCACCCCCTGGCCCTGACTCTGCTTCTGCTGGTGCTGACTCTGCTGGTGCTGGTGCTTCTGCTGGTGCTGGTGCTTCTGCTGGTGCTGGTGCTTCTGCTGGTGCTTACTCTGCTGGTGCTGCTCCTGGTGCTGGTGCTTCTGCTGGTGCTTACTGTGCTGGTGCTTCTGCTGGTGCTTTCTGTGCTGGTGCTGCTCCTGGTGCTGGTGCTTCTGCTGGTGCTGACTCTGCTGGTGCTGCTGCTGGTGCTGCTGCTCCTGGTCCTGCTGGTGGTGTGGTGGACCAGCCCCTAGAACCTCAAAGCCCCTCTGATGAGGGCCCAGAAGGCCCTGCCAGAGGGAGGAAGAGGCATACGCGAGATAAAGGGGAGAGGAGACAGTACTCCATTGCAGAGGAACATGAGGATGAGGTGCTGGAATGGCTGAGGGAGAACAAGTACCTCTGGTGGAAGGGACACAGGCTCTATTGAGACACCAAGTGGAAGCAGGCGGCTTGGAGAGAGAAGGCGGAGAGCCTGGGCTACACTTCGGATGTCCTCCTTGGGTGGTGGAAGCACATGTACACCTGGTATGGGAAGCTGCACCTGAAGAAGTCTGGCCAGGCCGCGGTCAAGATCACTGACCGGGAGACCTACGTGATGGCCAAGTGCAGCTTCTTGGAGGGTGAGATCCGCCACCGAGGAGCAGCCCCTCTGTCTACCCTCACTCTCAGGCAGCCCACAAAGAGCCAGTCCTCTTCTGGCCAAGAGTCAGCTCCTGTGTCCAGGCAGCTATCTGTGGAGCGTCGCACAACGGAGACCCCCCCCCCAATAGCTGCACTCCCCGTGGCGGAGCACATGGAGTACCCCCTAATGCAATTGGAGCAAGAAGAAGCCGCTGCCACCAGAGACCAACCCACCCCCACCCCCAGCTCCACCTCCACAGAAAGCAGGCAGAGAGCCAGACCGGAGGGACAGAGCCACAGTGTCCTCTTGGAGATCAGGGACACAATCAAGAGCAGCGTAGATCTCTCTCAGCTGGTACAATCCAACATACCATCCTCTAACAAAAAGCCCTTCCTCACCTACGTCAACCAGACCCTCATGGAAATGCCCGAATCCCAGTACCAGGTGATCAAAGAGAGGATCACAGGTCTTCTGCACCACCCTCCAGGCCCAGCTGAACCTGCTCTGACCCAGTCCAGGTCTGCTCCTCCACCCCAGGTGATGTCACAACCCTTCCAAGGCTTTCCACAGGCCCTCACCTACCAAGGCTACGGCTACCAGGAGTTCCAGCAGCATCGGCAGCCCTTCCCAGTCCAGGCACAGGTTCCTCGCATGCCACAGGTGCCACCGATGCCACCAACACCACAGATGCCACCGACGCCACAGATGCCACCGACGCCTCACCTCGCTCACCTGCAGACCAGACAGCCCCACTACACTCCTCCTACCTCCACCCCACAGCCAAGCCTGGCCTCAGAACATCTGTCATCGGTCTTGGGACTGACACCCTATGTCATGGAGGAAGGGGCTCTCAACATCACGGGACTGAGCCAGCTCTCTGAGAGCTTCCTCCACACACCATCCCCTGTTGTCCTCTCGGGGCCAGGCACCCCAATGGCGCCTCAGACCAGCACTCCAGCCACTGCCACCTCCACAGCCCCTGGACCCTTCACCCCTGAGACCATGGGCACGCCTCAGAGTGACTGAGAAGAGTGCCAGAGACTGGGTTGCTCCCTGTTGACTTTATCTTTGCTTGGGACACTTTACTTGGGTCATTTTGCTTTTACAGTTTGTTTTTAATAAAGATTATCTTTGCTTCACACACTTGGTTCAGTTCTTTTAGTAAATAAAGTCTTGGTGGAAACTCTTAGAAATGGTTTAAGCCTTTGCATGCTTGTGGTATGGGTAAGGATAGCAGTGGGATGGGCAGGGATACCTTTGGGATGGG